>PVJS01059442.1:0-11518 GCA_004027185.1 Glis glis | reverse complement strand
AAAAAAAAAAAAAAAGTTTACAGAGAAATGGGGAAGCAAACAAGGAATCTGCACACACACCCTATCCCCATTTCACCCTAGAATTAATGTCTTTAATTAGTGTAATATGTTCGTTATAACTCATGAAACAACATTGATACATTTTGTGAAGTAAAATCTTCAGTTCATATTAGGGTTAACTCTGTGCTGTACAATCTATGGATTTGGCAGATGCATACTAATATATTCCTATCATTGTGGGATCATGCAGAATCATTCGACCCCCTCCGTGAGATTTACCCTTCCCACCAATGTCAGATAGTTAAGAGTATGCAGTCTGGGGCCCTTTCAGACTGGCTTATTTCACTTATAAGCATTTAAAGTTTCTCCACCTTTTGTGGCTTAACAGCTCATTCTAGAATCACTTTTCATCTTCTAAATTCCTAAAATAGAAAGAATTGTGATTGAGTTATACCAGTAGCAAGTTTTCTCAGTTTTGTAGTAATTATTCAGCTACTTTGGCTTTCCTCTTCATTATAAATACTTAAATAAACTTATCTTCCTCAATACTCCTTCTCCATTTTTTCACTGTGCAGATTTTTCTTTTTAGAAAGTAGACTGCACATATGCTAGTTTTTAAAAGCCATTTGTTTCTATTTGGTGCCACAGCAATGGATTCATCTTCCTCCTTCTAAAAAAAAATTTGTTTAAAGATGATCCAAGAGGATTGCAAGATTGAGGACAGCTTTGGCAACTTAGTGAGATCCTGTCTCAAAATAAAAAGTGAAAAGCGCTGGGAATGTAGCTTAGTGGTAGAGCTTCCCTGGATTCAATCTTCAGTACTGCCAAAACACTACGAGAAGAAAACAGAAACAAAACCAAAAAACTCATCAGATGGGGAACAGTCTCTGAACTTTCTTAATAAGCGGTAACTCATTTCCTCCACAAGGGGAGCAACATTATGCTGGGAATTAACATGTCCAAAAGTTCAACTCTGTTGGCAAATTAGTTGTTCTCTCTGTAGAGCCTGTGGACCTCAGCAACTAGCTGTCAGTAACCTTTGTTTATCTAATCAGCATAGTAGCCAGGAAAGCCTACACATGGATACCAGCAATGACAGTAAGTGCACAGAGCATGCTTAATTAATTAGATAACAAAATGTCATTTATCCCATTAGCATTGGAAATGATCAAAAACGGACATTACACGTTACAGTATCAGATCACAGAAAGATGTGTGGAGAGATGGGTCAAGAGACAGCATATAAAGACAACCTTAAACACAGCTGTTGCTGTGCTGCGGTTATTCTTTGCTACAGAAACCCTTTGCTTCCTCTGAAATGATCTAAACTCTCAGCCCAAGGTTGATTTACTGAAAAGTTTCCTAATCTCCCTATTCACCATTTCAAACAAAGGCAAAATCATCATTACCAGTGACTGCTTTCTTCAATCACTCCCAAAGCTGTAGGGACCCGAACTCGTGTGTTAAGGGGGTCTTTCCCGTGGTCGTCCACCTTCTACAAATTGCTGACTTACCAAATAAATCTTTTTCCTTGCCCCAACAACGTATCTTCCATTCATTGGGCCCTGTTTTGAGGGATGAATAAATGGGTTTGGTTTCAGTAACACTATTCCTTAGCAATAAAACTATGGTGTTACTTATGTAACACCATAAGACAGACAAGCAAGCAAATCCACCGACAAATAACATTGCTTCTTTTCTCCTGGATAAATTTATCTGGTAAATCTGTGCCTTTAAAGAGTAAAGGAATGATGGTTGTTATTTTTGTTGTTGTTGTTGTTTTGTTTTTTCTAGCAGGCAACTAAGATACCTTGGATTAGTTTGATCTCCTTCAAACCTGTTTTTAAGCTTGTTTTGAGTATGACTGTACTAGCTTTTCTAGAGCTAATATTTGGTCCCCCTTTAAGGCATGAACTGAAATCCCAGTGTATTTGTAGATGTCTCTACACTCTGGGTGCACAAGAATCAAGTAATTCCTGGTCTTGTGTAACCCTTGAAAGAACTGTTCCTTTTATAGAATCATATACTTATTCTGCAAATTGTTCATGTTTGCCCCATGGGATTTCATATTACACACATGAATACTGATATTCAAGGAGAGTCTTATCCATCCTCATATAGACTTCTGAAGCTACATATTAATACAGCTTTAGTTCTCTAACTCTTCCTCATTCTTCAAACAGTGATTTCTATCTTTCTTGGCCTCTGCAAATTGAAAGCTCTTTTCTCAAATTAGTGAGATTTCCATACTTAGCATCTTCCTGCTAGTGTTACAGTATAGATATTACCTCCTCTAAAAGCCAGGCATTATGCCACATGCCTGCAATCCCCATACTTAGAAGACCGAGACATGAGGATTGCAGGCGCAAAGCCATCCTCAGAAAATTAGTGAGACCCTGTTTCAAAATAAAAATTAAATAGGGCTAGGGGAGTAGTACTCAGAGGTAGAATGCCCCTGGGTTAATTTCTGAACACTTATAAAAAGAAAAAAGGGAAAGAAAGAGAAAGAAGGAGGGAGGGAGGGAGGGAAGAAGGAAAGAAGGAAGATTACTTGGAGAGGGCTGAGGTCAATTGGAACTACTGTGTTTTAATGAAATAGGAATTCCTAATCAAAAATGGTAAATAATGGAAACAAACTTCAAACCATATGAAGGGGCAAAGTCAATGTTTATGTTAACAGTGTGAAGTTCTTGTTTGACACATTGCTAGGTCCAGGGACCCTATAAGCATTTTTCTCTCTCTCTCATCCCCTTTTATTATCTCTAGATTTTTTTTTCCTTTCTGTCTTGGTGTCTTCTTCCCCTCAATGACATTCTGAGCTAGTCAGATAGTCCTCAGAACCAGATGCCCTGTAACCGACCCAGATTTCAGAAACTGATAACTGCTGTAACTGCCTATGTTAGCTTCTGTGTCTGTTTGCTACAGCTGATGTAATTCTGTGGTTGTTAAATAAACCCTATCCTTTTACCAGTCAGGGATGCTCTCTTGAGGAGACAGTCCATAGCTGTGAATAAATGACTCTTTGACTTGGACAAAAGCTTTGAGTGGTCTCTCTCGGCAGCTTCCCTACACCATTTTGGGGGCTGGTCCAGGATCCCGAGGAGACCCTTGGCTCTGCCTTGGAAGGTGGAGGATGGTGAACCCAACAGATTGGCTCTGTAGGGGGTGGCCATTGAGAGACGTTCCTCAACCCCAGAGTGACAAGCCGGATGGGCCCTCCCTGTTCTCCATCTCACCAAAGCTCTGCTGAAAAGTCCTGAGAGTCGCCTGGATCCAGAACCTTTGGAGGTGTCTGAAATCCTGGTGCCCTAGGGAACTGGAAAGGCCTTGGTGGGAGTCAGACGCAAAACATACTCCCCAGTCCGGGGTTTAGGGGAGATGTCCCAAACCCCTCTGGAATCTGCCTGTTAAAAGCCAGTGAACTGCCTTTTGTCTAGTACTTTCTTTTGTTTAGTCTTAGTCTAACCCCTGTATGTGTATGTGTGTGCATGTATGCCCATTAGATCTAACTTTTCCTGCATGATGGGACAATCTACCTCTAGTTCCACTCCACTCCAGTGTGTCCTTAACAATTTTAAGTCTTTCCAACAGAAGGCAGATTATGGTGAAACCGTGGACCCTCACGTTTTGCAGAGGCTGTGTGAACTTGACTGGCCTGCCGTTAATGTCAGATGGCCAGCAAAGGAGACCTTCAACATCCAGATTACAGCATCCTAAGTGGTCCTCCAGCCCTAAACCCAACAATCTCTTGATAAAGATCACTGTGCCTACTTTAAGGAAAAAGGACACTGGAAGAATGAATGCCCCAACAGAAAAACTACTCGAGCAGTCCTCCACTTGGGAGATCAATGATGGGGCCAGGGCTCTATTCCTTTAAACCCCAAAGAGCCCATGGTAACCTTAAAAGTCAGAGGCAAAGACATAAACTTTCTGGTAGACACTGGAGCTACTTTCTCAGTTCTCAAATGCCCGGTAGGCCCGACTATGGCCAAGAAAACTTATATACAGGGAGCCACTGGTATAACGGACGCCTACCCCTGGACGGAGGGGCAAATAACAAATCTTGGTAAAGGGAAAATTTCTCATTCTTTTCAGGTGTTTCTGGATTGCCCCTACTCCTTGCTGGGGAGAGATTAACTCTCAAAACTAAAAGCAACCATCTCCTTCCAAGAAAAGGGTCAGGCATTGTTAACTTATGACCATAGTACTGACCATCAAACAGCCTCCTGGTCACTTGCCCCCTTTCTGAAGAATACATGTTGTTACCAAATCCTCAAAAGGCACTTGACTCTCCATACTTACAAACCTTCCAGGAGCAGTATCCTCAAGTATGGGTTGAATTAAACCCGCCTGGTTTGGCAGCCCACCGGCCTCCAATTATCCTACAGTTGAGCAGCCAAGCCACTCCCATATGGGTGAAACAGTACCCGACGAGTTTGGAGGCAAAAAAAGGGGATCACAATCCATACTCAAGGACTCCAGGAAGCTGGAATCATTGTACCCTGCCAGTCTCTGTGGAACACTCCTCTCCTACCAGTCCAAAAGCCAGGAACTTCAGATGATAGACCTGTTCAGGACCTGAGAGAGATCAACAAATGAACTGAGACAATCCATCCAACTGTGCCAAACCCATACATCTGCCTTAGTCTTCTGCCTCCTGAACATCAGGTATATACCATCATCAACCTCAAGGATGGCTACTTCAGCCTAAACCCGGCAACCCTCCTACCTGATGATGACCCGGAACAACCTCTACATAACTGTCTAGAAATTACTACCTCTCTACAAGGAATCCTACTGGATCTCACTGATGTTCCATGGAAAGAACCTGATGAGACCTTTTTCACTGAAGGTAGCAGCTTTGTGATCAATGGAATCAAGTGTGCAGGGGTGGCCGTGGTGGTTGCTAATGGGATCTGATGGGCTGAGTCCCTAGAACAAGGAGCTTCTGCCCAACAAGCAGAACTGGTAGCATTGACACAGGCTCTAAAATTAAGCAAAGGCAAGGTTGTTAACATCTACATAGACAGTCGCTAAGCCTTTGCCACTGCTCATGTTCATGGCCTTATCTACCAAGAAAGGGAACTCCTGACCGCAAGGGGGAGAACTATAAAAAACATTCCCCAGATACTAGATTTGTTAGAAGCCATATGGCTCCCTAAAAAGGTGACATAATTCACTGCAAAGCTCACCCAAAAGGAAACTCAGTTACAGCAGTGGGAAATCATGCAGCTGGTAAAGCTGCTCAGGAGATCACCCTAAAACAGTGGGGATAATGGTTACCATGCTGGCTCTTCTCCTTCTGCCAAATCCCAACTATGGGTTGGAAGATTTTATGGAAGCTGAAAGATTGGGAGCTACCCTACATGAGGGAACAGCCTGGTATGTCCTCCTGGATCAACAGGTGTTGGTACCAAGAAGCCTGGGAAGGACTCTAATCAAGATGCTAATGACAGCTCCCATTTGGGTAAGACCAAATTAACCAAACTTCTAAAGGCTCAATACCATATAGCTGACCTTGATTCCTCAGTCCAAGGTATCACCACTCGATGTCTGGCAGGCCAACAAGTAAATGCTGAAAGAGTCCAAAATCATCAGTCGGAGTACAGACAAGAGGTACCAACCCTGGACAGTTATGGGAAGTAGACTTCACTGAGGTAAAACAGGGACTATATGGATATACTAGTCTTTGTAGACACCTTTTCGAGCAGGGTAGAAGCTTTCCCCTCAAAAAGAGAAACAGCACAAGAAGTAGTGAAAAGATTTTTGAATGATCTGGTTTCCAGATTTGGCCTTCCCTTGGGAATGGGATCGGACAATGGTCCAGCTTTCATAGCTAAAATAACCCAAAAAGTGTCATCCCGCCTCAAAATTGATTGGAAATTGCATTGCAGGTACAGGCCCCAAAGCTCAGGTCAGGTGAAAAGAATGAATAGGGCATTAAAGGAAACTTTGGCTACACTCAGCCTGGAGACTGGTGAGGGGTAGGTTAACCTCCTTCTCTATGCCCTTCTGAGGGTACGATGCACCCCTATATTAAAGAGTTTACCCCATTTGAAAGCATGTACAGGATACCCCCTCCATGGATAATCATAATCTTGTGCAATATCTAAAAACCCTGGCTACAACCCTAGGAGATATCCATCAGACAGTCTGGAGTTTCCACCCCGGCGCTGCTGGGGATTACACTCCTAGACATTCCTATCACCCGAGTGACTGCGTGTGGGTAAAGAAACATCAGCCGCAGATGTCGGGACCTTGCTGGACCAACCCTTACACCATCATCCTGACTACACTGATGGCAATAAAGGTAGCTGGGATAAAGCCCTGGTTGCATTACTCCCAGCTCAAGTTGGCTGCTACTTCATCTGCTGACGAGACTTGGAAGATCCAGCGATCTGAAGACCCACTCTCACATTAGCTCTGTTCACATTAATTGGGAACTGTGTGATTACACCTTAGGGGAGGTTTGGGTCTATCTTACCACTGATGCTCAACCTAAGTAAGCTGGCATGGGGAACTAATGAATCAAGGATTTGATTATGCCATTAAAATCAGTGCGGTATGAGATAGTCAGATAGTCCTCAAAACCAGATGTCCTGTAACTGACCCAGATTTCAGAAACTGATAACTGCTGTGACTGCCTAAGTTAGCTTCTGTGCCTGTTTGCTACAGCTGATGTAATTCTGTGGTTGTTATATAAACCCTATCCTTTTACCAGTCGGAGCTGCTCTCTTGAGGAGACAGCCCATGGCCGTAAATAATGACTCTTTGATTTGGACAAGAGCTTTGAGTGGTCTCTCTTGGCGACTTCCCTACAACAATTTTACAAAGGAGTGATAGCAGTCCTATTGGATAGATAATGTACACACTCTGTCTAGCAGTTCACTTGAATCATCATTAATTTCTGAAATAAAATCTGCACTCATTAGAGACTCAGACAATACAAGTTAATCTTATGAAGGCTTAGAATAAAACAGAAACATTTCAGACCTAGCTTGTGGTTCCATCTTATTCTTTACTGGTTCCCCAAGTTAAACAGCTATTGAAGTCATATTGCTCTGTTCATGGTCTACTGAAACATGCCTGTGCTTTTCTCTGCTTCATTTCTCAAACCACTGTTGCTACCTGGAAGGCCTTTAGGACAAACATTTTACTTTGCACATGAAGTGCAAATAGAAATAAGAGAATAAAATTCGGTGTGAGAAAACTTTGGGTTTTGTGTTCATGTACTAATTCTCCTGCACATAGCATGTAATCTATGGGATACAGTGTGTGTGATTGTTGTTAGGGATGATGAAATCTGTCCCTAGTATGTAAACTATCTTAGCTCATGACACAGGGTCATTTTCGTACAATAAAGATTTTTTTAATGTTTTCTTGCAACTATCACATGGCCTCATTCACCAGAGCTGAACAAATGCTTGCTGATTGATTGAATCATACAAATCGAGTTAAGACTCCTACAAGACCCATTATGGATTTTGACTTCAACATACTAAATTTAACACATTTAAATGGCAAATTAAAATGCTGGAAAGTGTAGATTATATTCTACTTGATTTTCCCTATGTCTGAGTGTATTTCTGCAATGGACAGAAAATTAGTGTTCTCACTTTTTAGCAGGGCTATGACGATGTTGTTACTTTATTTTTCTTTTATCATAGACTTTCAGGCCATAATGATTTTATAATGCTTCTTGATATATCTATTGTTAGACATATCGACAGAACCGTTTTCTAAGCAGAATGGTCTTAGGTTAAATGCTTCTCAATAACACAGTGAGGAATTTGATAATTCCATTATTCAGTTGTTGAATCTAAGGTTTAGAGAATTTAAGAAATTCAAGTTTGAGGGCTTGCTGCTGTTGTATAACCCAAATGCTTTTGATTTGAATGCATTATTCATGCCAATATCACACCCCATCTTCACCAGCCTCAAGAAAATGGCTTGACCAAAAAGGTCTATAAACAACCAGCCATGAAATGATTTCACTGAGAGTATCTGTAAAAGAGAACCCTGGTTTTTCTTAATAGAGACATTTTCATGCAAGATTTCTGCTATAGCATTCATTCTCGGGTTCTGCTACATTTAACTTATCTAATGCCCCTATCTTGTTTTTGCAATATCAGTATCCTTCATCGACAAACACAGTATTGTCACAAACAGAATATTTCCACTCAAGAACTGAATGAAGCAGTGTGGAAAAAAATACACTTCAAAGCAACAAAGATATCTTATTTCCATAGTAATTTTCCATGCAATATGTAACAGAGCAGGAAGAAGCACATGATCCAGCCCTGTTGCATATTCCTCAGAAAATGTACTCACTGTGAGCCAGGTGTGGTGGCCTACATCTGTAATCCCAGGATTTTGGAGGCTGAGAGAGGAGGATCACAGGCTTGAGGCCAATTGCAGCAATGTAGTGAGACCCTGTTTTAAAACAAATTTAAAAAGGGTTGGGGGTGTACCTCAGATTTATAATGTCCCTGGGGACAATCCCCATCCATTACCACACACAAAAAAAGAAAGAAAAATACTTATTTATATGATGTCTGCCATTTTTCCTCATTAATCATTTCCTTTACATTAATTTTATATTTACATTAAAATAGTTAATGTACTTTGAATTAAGTGAAATATATTATTAAAACTATATGTAATTCTTTTAAACCATTTTAATGTTTATCTTAAAAATTATAGAATCATATACTAATGAGCTAGCACTCTATTGCCATTGGACAATATGATATCTTTAGTTCTAGGTAAGAAAACTGAACAGAAAATGAATCTGTGCTCAGATCCTGGCCTTCTGAGAGCCCAGGATTCTCTGAAGCAGCAAAGCCTCTCTCACTAATAGGCAAATTAAGGGCAGTTATTATTAGTCTAAAGACTGAAATAAACAGTGAAAAAATTATTAACATTTTTAATCTAGCTGGGTGTGGTGGCACACGCTTGTAATCCCAGTACTTGAGAGGATGAGACAGGAGGATCGCAAGTTCATGGCCAGCCTCAGCTACTTAGTGAGGCTCTCCACAACTTAGTGAGACCCTGTTTCAAAAATAAGGAAAAAACAATAGGGTTGGTGGTGTAGCTCAGAGGTAGAATTCCCCTGTGTTCAATCTCCAGTACCACAAAAAAAAAGAATTTAATCTGTATAGCCAAGATTTAGGTAAACAAAATATTTTAATTTATTGTTGTTACCATATTATATAAAAATTATTAACCTTTCTCCAGGGTTACAAATTATTTTAATATAGAAATACTTAATATAGAAATTTCATTTATGCAAATTAAAATTTTAATCTCAAATTGTGCCCTACAATAGGTGCCCAACTGTATTTGAAATAAAATTAATTTTATATATTTAGTATTTTCTGTTTTTATGAAATACAACTGTATTGAAAAGTTCAAAAAATTAATTAATTTAATGTTATTTTGCTAGGTAATAATGGTAAGTTGTTAACAGTTTTTAAAATAAACCTGATTATATATCTATAAGTAGCATAAATGGAATATGAAATAGACAATGTACTTATGGCTCCAGTCTTACAAAAAAAGCTAGAACTGTCTAAATTCTTTTCATCCTTTTTTAAAAATCCAGACATATTATTTTTCTTTTACAGTGAAAGTGCACAAAAATAGACCTAACTGAATTTCTGATTTATCAAACTCCTAATCAAAAATTTTCTGTGGGTAAATATTTACATAAATAGGATTTTCTTATGGTATTTCTTCTCCTCAAGGTGCTAAAATAAAATCAAATAAAGCTAAAGCGTAGTTAACAACAAATGTGTAGTATCTATGGCACCAAGACAAATAGTGCTTTGGACAAGTTAATCCACTCTTTGATTTAGTTAACTGAAGAAGTCAAATCAGACAATCAATAATATATGGCTGTTGAATAATTTTTAATGAAAATCTCAAATAGAAGTGAACAGGTTCAAGCTGGGCGTGGTGGCGCATGCTTGTAATCCCAGTACTTTGGGAGGCAGAGACTGGAGGATCCAGGTTCGCGGCCGGCCTCAGCTCTCTCGCTGTCTCTCTCACTGTCTCTCTTTCTCTCTCTCTCTCTCTCTCTCTTTCTCTACTTAGTGAGGCCCTCCGCAACTTCGTGAGACCCGGTTTCAAAATAAAGTATAAAAAATAGGGCCGGGGGCATAGCGCGGAGGTAGAACACCCCTGCGTTCAATCCCCAGTACCGCAAAAAAAAAAAAAAAGAAGTGAACAGGTTCACAAATGAAATGTAGATTATACAGTTGGTAAACATCAAAGATTTAGTCTGCTTGTAGCCCCTGAAGATAATTTCTTTCAGTCTGACGTCTCATAAATGCAAGGAGTAAATAAACTCAGTTGAGTATTTGAAGCCAGAAGGCATCAAGAAGAGAGACCCTTCTTAGTCCCCATGTTTCTAAAGGATATTTCCTTTCTTTATTTCTTTTTTTTCCTTTTCTGAGTAAGGATTGAATCCAGGAGCATTCTACTTGAGCTACACCCCCAGCCCATTTTTTTTTTTTAATATAGGATCTTACTAAGTTGCTGAGGGTCTCACTAAATGGCTGAGACTGGCCTTGAACTTGAGATCTGTTTCGGTTTCCCAAGTACTGGGATTAAAGGTGTGAGCCACCATGACTCACCTCCACTTTTTTTTTTTTAACCAGTACTTTCAAAGTTGTTGATCATTGTGAATTAGGGTTTTTCTAGACACTTGATTGAATTCACAAGTTCTTGGCTCCTTTTTTGGAGTAGAAAATTTTCTAATTTGTAGGTTGATCATCAAACCCACCTTTGAGGGCAGTCCTGCTTTATACATGTGGTCAGTATCAGAATAAGGTCCAAACTTATCCTTTCGTGTGTAGATATCCAGTTGTTGCTGGGCACAGTGGTGCAGGCCTGTAATCACAGCACTTGGGAGGCTGAAACAGGAGGACTGTCTCAAGTCCAGCCTCAGTTACTTATCTAGATCTTTAGCAACTTAGAAAGATCCTGAACACTAGGGTGACTGCACAAAGGAGGAATGCCTTTGTGTTCAATTCCCAGTGCCAATAAATAAATAAATAAATAAATAAATAATAAATAAATAACTATTCTTAACTGATAAAAATGACCTTAGTGTCCATTGGTACACCAGTTGGAAACACATCCATACATATATGGGTTTATTTCTGGACTCTCAATTCTGGTCCTTTAGTGTACATGTCTGTTCTTACGCAAGTGCAACAGTGTTCTGATCTTTGTGGTTTTTTTTTTTTAAGTTTAAAAATTGTGAAGTGTGAATCGTCTTTTTTTTTTCTTTTACAAAATTATTTGGATATTCAGGGGCTCTCACAATTTCATATGAATTTGTGAATCCATTTCTTTTATTTTCTGCAAAAAAATAACATTTAAATTTTGAAAGATATTTATTTAAATACATTGATTTAGATAATATTGACATTTCAACAGTACTAATGAATTTCTTTTCATCTGTTTGGTTGTTCTTTAATTTTTTTTTTTTTTTTTTTTTGCGGTACCGGGG
>PVJS01059441.1:0-11518 GCA_004027185.1 Glis glis | reverse complement strand
GGGGGGGAGGGAGGGAGGGAGGGAGGGAGGGAGGAAGGAAGGAAGGAAGGAAGGAAGGAAGGAAGGAAGGAAAAAGCAAGCAAGCAAGCAAGCAAGCAGGCACTGAATGGGAGTGCTCAAGGAATTTAGTGTAAATACATATACTAATGCAATTCATATATGTATGTCTTTTTCTCTGACGTATCTGTTGATACATGTAATATATATATATATATATATATATATATATATATATATATAAACTATATCCTCTATATCCCTGTATCCCACCTTCTTTACCACATGTCTAGGAGCTCAAATCCTGCCCATCCTTCAATACCCAAATTCACTAGTTTTCCAGCTCAGACATGCTCTCATCATTTTTTACCCTCTTTCCCAGCATATTTTAATTTGCAATTACTTTCTGTGTGTAAAGAACTGTCTTTATCCTAGGTTTCTGCACTCCTTAGAGACAAGGAATATCACCTTACTTCTCTTAGTGTTTCTTCCAAAGACCAGTGCAGTAACTTAAGAGTTGAACAGATATTGAGTGAAATGAATTTGTCTTTGTGAAGCACCTTCTTCGGCAGGGCACGTGCAGTTCTGGACTGACATTACTGCTTTTATGGAGAACTGACATCCTGTGCACATATGCAAATGGGCTGCCTTGACTTTAGAGTTCAACATTCATCTTATTAAATATTAAAATGAGCTCTCCGTAGAGTACGGCCTCTTACTGTCATTTGATTAACTGCACTATAAAATTATTTTATAATGCCAGGGAAAGTGCTAAGTATTCAAGACAACAAAAGACTTTACCGCATATTTTAGTATGTACAGGCATTCAGATTTTAAGACCAGAATGAAATTAACTGTGGAGATAGAAAAGACAAAATACTTTTCACATTGGCTGGTCTCTTAAGAAATTTTCTACTCTCATTTCTTTATCCAAGGTACAGTATAAAGGTTGAGTTTTTGTATTTTGCACATGTATATGATAAAATGGAACTGCTAGAGAATATAATAAAGTGTAAAGAAATAACAAGCTCATTACTGGAACAGGACAATAGGGGCATCAGGAAGCATTATTTCCCTGCAAGCTATTCCCAAATATCTCTTACACTGAATATTCAACCCTTCCACTTTCAATGTTCTGACCCTAATTGAACCCTCATATTCCCATTTTCAGATTTTTTTCTGGCTATTCTTCAGGCAGGTAGTTCACATGTGATTTTGCTCTTGTCACTCACATGGTGGGGATTTAAGGGGCTGCATCCCACCGTCATCCTGGACCTTACATGGTGGATTAATACTGTTATTATTAAGCTGTATTTGAGTTTGAGGAGGCTAATTTTCATAGTTCAAATGCATTCTTTTGATGTGGCAAAATACTAGTTTCTTTAGTCAATATTGTATTTGTTTTGATGAGAAAGACTTGTCTTCAGATTTTGTCACCCTTTTTATAGAAATATTTATTCCCCTTTGCTTCCTTCTCTTCCTTTACCACCAAGGCTCCACGGGTACCATCTCCCGACAGGACACTTGGATTTACTTGGGAGTGGCATCATGGAACTTTCACCTTGGGCTCTGTTCATTTTCAAGTGCCTCTATTTCAGCTGCCCAGTAGCCAGTGCTGTTCTGAGACCTCAAGCTGAACCTCAGTGTACTCCTACTCTTAGTGGCACTTAGTTTTGAACATGATCTCGTCTGTATTTCCTTATTCCCAGCCTCCCTCATCCACACCCACATCCTTCCTATCTGTTGTACAAATCTCCCCTTGGGTGAGGGGCCTTTTGGAGAACGTGGGGGGATTTAGATTTAGGAGGTTTCATTTATTTTCTTCTATGACTTATTTATAATTCCCTTTATAAAATCCAAGAAACTAATATTAAATCCCAGTGGCAAACACTGCCAGCAAGAATCCTGACCACCTTGAAAAAGGGACTTATTTTTCTAACTTTTGCAGACAATCCTAGTAAGTAGTTACTCAAACTGCACTTTAAAAAGCCCAGAGCTAACTGGGTGTAGTGATACACTTCTGTAATCCCAGTACTTGGGAGGCCAAGACAGGAAGATGGCAGGATCAAGGCCAGCACATGGTAGTTTAGGGAGACCTGTTTCAAAATAAAAGACAGGGGTGGTGGTGTAGCTCGGAGATAGAATGCCCCTGGGTTCAATCCCCAGTACCACAAAACAAGCAAACAAAATAAGGCTGGGGATGTAGGTCAGAAGTAGGAAAGCTTCTGGATTCAATTCCCAGTAAAGGAAAAAAAAATGCTATGCACCCTCCATCATTCTGGCCCCTGTCCACACATGTCCCATGCTGGAAAGACTGTTCCTTACTAACTGAGCCAGGCTTTTGTGTGGTATCCATATTTGTATTTGTAGACACAATTATTTTAAATTAGAAGACTTCTTTCAACCGAAGAATAAGAAATGTAGAGAATCTTTTTCAAGGCAACAGCAGAGGCTTAAAACTGAGTTTCTTGCTTACTCCATACATATGACAAGGGGTTGTACTTAAATCTGTCCCTCAGAACTCAGCCTGATGGGTGCTAAACCCCTGCAGAAGGGAAATTGGTGAATGCCTTTCAAAGCTTCCAAGTACAAGAAGCTACATGTATCACTTCTCATTTAATTTAAAACAAATGCGATAAGAGTTTGATTCTCCCATGTATACAAAAACCTATCTGCCATATTTATGAAAATCCCTGATAAATACTAATCGAGGTTAGGGAATGACCCAGATTGTTTGTACCCATATTCGAATGAGTTAAACTCTCTCCAAAATACACTAAAACGTAGTTAGATTATATACTCACTAAAGAAATTTTCACTGTATTAATATAGATATATGGAAACTGGCCATCTTCTTTCTAGTCTACAAAATTACCAGTTATGAGAACAAAATATCACTTTATATTTGATGTAGAGTATGACTCAATAATTAACTTATTCTGAAACTATAAAGAAATATGCTATGATTTACAGAATTCAGTGAATTGAAATTATTACACTTTATGACATTTGGGTTCATCTTATAGCATATAAAGCAGTTACAGTTGTTTTTTGATTATCTAATAGCCATTTTCTTCTCCCTTTCTGGAAGAAAGGTGATTTCTTCTAGTTTTCACTATTCCCCCAAGGTTCAGGGAAAAAATCCTAACTGGTTAAACCCAAGCACTATCATACCATTCCCTTTAACGCATACACACATTTCTCTTTTTTACATGGAGGTGGATATAACCCTTCTCGCCAATGATACAATCTGAAGGAAACCTTTCTTCACTCTTAAAGATTACCTGAGACAGCAATTTTCCTTGCTGGACATTTTCAAATCTGTATGTGATGTCTGGAACCACAGCAACCATCTTATGACAATAAATAGTTGGGGAAAAACAGACTGAAAAAGATGTAAGGCCTTTAAATTCCTGATTTCTCTTAATATTTAAAAAAATTTCCTATACTTTTAAGCTAGTGCTTCTCAAAATACTGGCCAGAAACAAGAGCCACTGCCAGAATAGAATCAACACATCTTTCCGTCATCAAGAAAGTTTGTACAATGACAAAAAACAAAACAAGAAAAAAACAGATCAACCACTGTAGTGACATAAGTGAGTTAATTTTGGCACTAATTCTTGGTTTTTACAATTGGATTTTTTCAATACATTCACATTTGGTTGGAGACCGTAACTCAGCCAATTATTTTAGGAAAATCAATTTTTACTCACAGAACATTGAAACATACACAGGCCTAGGATTTGCTAATTTTGGCTCCAATACTCCTCAATAGATGTCACTGACCATTCACTAAAATTATAGATGCAGTACACACAAATAAGTAAAAGCCTCTCTGGCTTCAGAAAGATGACCAACTGGTTTATGGGAGACAAGAGTAATAATTTGGGCACATGCCCAAGTAATTACAACTCTGTTCATAGGGCATTGGAGACTTATGTGTAGTGTTAGGAAGAAATCAGTATGGGCAGAAAAGGTGAATGACGTGGAAGTGGTACTTAACCTTATATAGCTATTTGGCCAGGGTGAGGCTGAAACTATAGGGACCTGACTGAATGCAGTGGTTGACGATTAAGTTATACTCTGAAGGTGATAAGTTTATTTTATGAAGGTTTGCATCTTAGTACCATCACTCTAGCTTTGCTTTTGGACTTGGTAAGGTTGATTTGTCTGTTGGCAGCAACAATTAGAAATGCTTTGGAATCAACCTGAGCTTACACAGTATCCTCTTTCTCCACTTTACTAGTGTTTTGGGTTAATCTCTCTACACCAAGAACCTAAAAATAATTGCCTAGACTTTTTTTTCATTTTTGACCTTCACTTTATGTTGTGAATACTCCTTTTGAAACTCCAGGAAAGAGAGGAACATAGTTACTTGTTGAAGCTGATGAGTGGTCAAGCCTGGCTTTGGAGCGGAGTCCACACTGTTAGGCTCTATTGTATTAACTCTGCAGCAAAATGTAGAACTTTTTCTTTTCCTTCAGGGTAGCCATAGCTTAGTTATGGAAATGATATAGTGGCATCTCTTGAAAATGAATACTGGTTTTTGACCAAATTCCTATTCAGTATTCTGGAGTATCAGGGAAGTGCCTGGAAAAGGAACAAACTTTATTTGCTTTGCTTACATTGGGTTTATACACTCTAAGAATTTTTTTTAAAGATAATCTGGATTTTTAAGGGAATCTTGTGGTTTTAAGTGTTGGCTTGAATTTGTAAAAAACAGTGTAGGGAAATATAAAACCCAAGCCAACAATTCAGGCTATCTTAAAAAATTACACTGGCCTTATGCTTATGTGAAATTGTTAATGGTTACTGGCTATTTTTATCTAGGTATTTTTAGAATAAGATTATTTAAACTGGACTTTTATAAATTAATTCTGCCCTTGGATTCTTCTCTGTAACTTCAGCCTGTTATCATACCAAATCACATTTTGGACTCACCAAACCCTTAATCACGAGTCAATTTCTTAAAATAAATTTCTAAACATATGCATTGCTTTTTGTTTCTCTGGAGACCATAATAAACTAAGCAGTTCTTTGGCGTCTCCCACTTACAGTGTACTTTAGCGCTGTTGAAAACTTTTTATAATGATGGGGCAATATGAACTCCTATCATAGGATGAATAGGGGAAGTTTTTCTCTCATTTACTTATTCCCCTCAAATACTTTTCTACATTGACTCTGCTACCAAGTACCATTCCTTTTTTTGTTTCCTAATTTATTTTAAGCTGGAAGGAAAAGTGAATTCATTTAGGACACATCAGAAATTAAAATGTTTTATACACCTCATTGAATCTCAAAACAATCCTATGAGGTAAACACTATCCCCATTCCTTCAAGAAAAGTGAGACAGCTAAATTTATAACTTAAGAGGTGAAGACTTGAATTCAGAGTTCAAAATCATTTTATGAACCCTATTCTTTTAACTCTGTATTTGACTTTTTCCGAAGATAGGAAATCTTTAACATTCCATAAAAAAATTCTCAACACAGGATGAAACTGGACTTGTCACTGGGTAATAAAAATGACATACAAATGCAGGGAATATCTGGGCAAAGGTAGAGATTAAAGTTGAATTCTCATTTATGTACTTGTCAAAGGAACTAAAAACAATCCCTACCAAATAAACTGAGAGAAAAATTTGAAACTAAGGTTCTAGCAAGTCAGTACTTTTACTCTAGGGCCCAATAATCTATTGTTACAATGAGGATTGGTCTAGGCAACTTTTTGTTCCATTAAGTGATGCCAAATCACTCAAATTTTCAAGAATCAAAAAATGTATGTGAATGTTCTGGTTATTTTATTTATTTATTTATTTTGCGGTACGGGGGATTGAACCCAGGGGCATTCTACCTCCGAGCTCCTCCCCCAGCCCTAATTTTTACTCTTTATTTTGAAACAGGGTCTCACTAAGTTGCAGAGGGCCTCACTAAGTAGCTGAGGCTGGCTGCGAACCCGGATCCTCTGGTCTTAGCCTCCCAAGTACTGGGATTACAAGCATGCACCACCACACCCGGCTATGTTCTGGTTTTTAAATGTTGGGTTTCAAAACAGTGCAACATCCTCCCATGCAAACATGTGAATGTCAGACTACCAATTTGTAAACTCATTTACAGAATTCTAATAACAGTAGTATCCGAACAGTGAACAAATCAGCAACAGAATATTTAATAATTATTTTCCGTCTTCTACAAAGACCTGCAAACGAAGTTGATATACTTTCAGTGGTAAGCAGCATTTCACTACTCAAATTTAATTCACTGATAAAAATTACTAATTAGAGCCATGTTTACCTCATATCTAGGTTACATTTAGTCAAACTTCCAGAAGAAATTGGGAATATTTCCTCCATTATATCTTACACGTAGTGACATTACATTTCAAGTATTCTTTTATTTAATCTAAACAAGACTAACCAGTGGTCAGAAGTACAATTATTGGGGCTACAATTTATTTTGGGTAAAATGAAGCTCTCAAAGACCTGACTAATCAGAATTTTAATCTGTATTTATTACTGGTTTTCTTCATGGTTAATTAACACACATGGAGAAAAACCAATTAATTCTTTGAAGACTCAAAGTTTATTTTTCTCCCTTTAAATTACAAGTGTTCTATAAAGTCAAATTTGCATTTCACTTTTACAACAAAAATTACCAACAAAGTCTTGACCTGGGAATTTAACAAAATCTCAGAATTTAAGACTCTGAAACAAGGTAAGTCATATACAGTTCTTGATTAAAAACTAATATTGGAGAATTACTCAAATAAATAAGCTCAAGCTCAATCATCACACTCCTTAATTCAGAGACGAGGCATTAAGCATTCATGTCATTTAGTTTATTTACAAACATATCTAGTATGCTGTGAACTCAAGAGTCTGATCCATTTTTCAAAGTGATTGCACCTCTTAAAACATTCTTCTTATCTGCAAAATAAAAAAAAATTAACAGCACTAAATAAATCCCATTTGTTTTATAGAAGTTCAAGTTTTATAAATATCAGTTTGGTACATCAGAAAGCGTTTACAGTGTCATGATTTTACTCATACTGATTTGCTTCATCATATGCACCAAAACCTTTTGTACTAATGATCTGGGTAACTTCTAAACTATGAGGAAATGATGTCTATCCTTTTTTGACATAATTTTGACATTTATTTCAATCTTCCCATAGTATTGCTTTGAGAAACTCTATTCACAATTATGCTAAATAAATCTTATTTGCATACAGGGAATGTGCTAACCTACCAATATGCAAGACTTCTTTGTGTATGTACTAACATATAATTCCTTAGTGCAGAGCTTTTCAATCATGGCACCACCAGTGTTGTGCCTCTTAGTGAAATGCTTCACTGTGGTACAATACCATTTCCATTTGAGAACCACTGCCTTCATTTTCCCAAGATGGTTGAATTGATCAGGCATAGATTTATAATAGCATAAATATCTGGGACTGATACAAATTCAAGTATTACTAGAAGCATTTTATTTCCTGGAACCTTCACATATGAAATCAGCACTGCAAGCCTAGATTTTAAGAACTGGGAGCACAGTGACTATTTTACAAAAGGAATTAAAAGGTTTATACTGTTTACCGAGACATATTCTAAGCCACTATTATTTCAGTAAATATACACAGAAGAGAATAAATAAATCAGTTTATTAGAACTTTATCTGGCCTAAAGTGTGATCTCCGGAACAAACTACCTGGGTAAGAATCCTGTTTCACCATCACTAGCTATGGAATCTTGGGCAACTTAACATCTTTGTGTCTCAGCATCAACCTGTTTGCTGGGGAACCACATCATGAGATTATCAATGTAAAGTGGTCAACAAAACACTCGTTTATAGGTTTATCAACCCGTTTCCACCTATGCCACATCTATGTGTATTTGTGTGTGTACACATGTGCGTGGTGGGGATGTTGGGGGACAGGGAAGTGAATATAGTATAAAATACAAAACACTGCTTTAAGAATAGAAATACCTTAATTACCTGTTAAATGGATGCATTAAAACATCCTTATTTCTTAAGCAGTTGGTGTCTTACTATAAAGAAAGGTGCAGCAAATCCAGATCCAAAGTATAAAGTCATCATAACCAGTAGACGCCACTTGTTTTCTACTGAAAATGGCAAATTCTGTTGGGAAAGAAAAGAGAACAAAAACATAACTCCAAATCATCTGATTTTTAGACCAAAAGGCAAAGACAAGTATGCAGGGAATGGGTGTATGTGTGTGTGTGTGTGTGTGTGTGTGTGTATATATAAAATTTTACATAACCAGGTGACCACTACAAGGTAAAAAATAGCTGGCTTTACAGAACACCAGGAAGTGGTCTTAAGGACTCAAATGTAAAACAAATAATTTTCTATTTTAGAAAATTGAAAAAATTCACTGTCAAATATTCGTTTAAGAAACAAAACGCATTATTCTAGTTTACCGTTTATTATTAACCATCCAGAGAGATGTCAATACCACTAAAAGTTTGACTTTTTAATAATCAGGCTATAACCTCTACATCCGTCTTTGTCCTCTACAACTAGGCCTCAGGTAACCCTCCGAGGTTATTACTGCTGATTACTCGATTTAAGTTATATATACCCGAGGCTAAACCTAGCCTCAACGTACAAGTACAAGGAGGGTTAGCCCTTCTCATCTAGCCAAGTCGTTTAACAAGGCTGACCCAGAACCCCAGACCCTCATTTCCGTACCAGTCCCAATGACCTTCACTGGGGGCCGAAGCCCTCGAGCTCGGGCCTGCGGATCTCCGGATCTCCGGTGGGGGTGCTTGGGGAGGCCAGGCTGCGGCTCCGCTGGTCCCCTCCTGTCCGCGGCCTCGGCCTCCCGCGGGGCAGAGGAACGCTAGCCTGCGCCTCCCGAGTTCCCGGCTCGCCTTTCCCTCTCCACCGCCATGGGCGCCTTGGGGCTGCGGCGTCGCAGCCGGGCATCCCCTCCCGGGCGGCCGCCCCCCACTGACCTTGCCCGGGCCCTCCTCGTAGTGGCTCCGGCGGACCACGGAGGTAGTGAACCTCCGGATGCTCTGGCCCAACATGGCGCTCTTGCAGGCTCTGCGAAAGAAAGGCCGCACCGCACCAAGCCCCTTTCCACCGACCTTGCTCCTCTGCGCGCAAAGGCAGAAAGGGAAGATGGGAAATAGGGCAGAGCCTTCCGGAAACGCGAGCGCGGCGGTCTCCGAGGACTGTGGGAATTGTAGTTCAGAGCCGCTCGGCGCAGCGTCAGCCCCGAAGCATTAGGGGAAATGTAGTCTGGAGCGGGGCTGCGGGAGGGCCAGAGCCTAGTGACCTAGTTAGTGATTTCCTGACAACAACGCAGACCTGAGCCTTTTGTTTTGTTTTTTAGCTCACATCTAGGGTTCTTGGGCATTGTTTCCAGAAATTATTTTATTGCGTTAAGCGAAGCAGTTTCACCCGTTGTGTTCCAGTTTAGGAAAAGAAGCCCATCCGTTTTTGTTTTTGTTTTTGTTTTTGTTTTTGTTTTTGTTTTTGTTTTTGTTTTTGTTTTGTGGTACCTGGGACTAAACCCAGGCGCATTTTATCTCCGAGCTACACCTCCCAGCGCTATTTTTTATTCTTTATTTTGAAACCGGGTCTCGCTAAGTCGCAGAAGGCCTCAGTAAGTAGCCGAGGCTGGTCGCGAAGCCGCATCCTCCGTTTTTGTGTGACTATATCCAGAGTGTCTATGACTTGCCCTACTTTGCCAACATTGAGTGGCGCACGCTTGTAATCCCAGTACTTGGGAGGCTGAGACCGGAGGATCCTGGTTCGCGGCCAGCCTCAGCTACTTAGTGAGGCCCTCTGCAACTTAGTGAGACCCTGTTTCAAAATAAAGAATAAAAAATAGGGCTGGGGGAGGAGCTCGGAGGTAGAATGCCCCTGGGTTCAATACCCGGTACTGCAAAATAAATAAATAAATAAATAAAATAAAATAAATAAAATAAATAAAATAAAATAAATAAATAAAAATAAAAAAGAAATGTGTGGTATAATCTTATCCGGAAAACGAAGCATAAAACCAAGTAACCAAACAGTATTTAGCATAAAGGACATCCGAGAAGAAACTGAGCTGAAGTGCTAAGGGATGGATTCCTGAAGGTATAGGGAATTAAATGTGATAGGAGGGACAGAGAGCACACAAAGTCCAGTTTGAGTACAGCACTTCTGGAGTGTGGAAGAGAAAAGCAACCTCTGATTTCAGGAGCTAGTCTGGACTAGGAATTGGTGTATTCCTGCTGATCATACACAATTTTATAGGGCATAAAGACCAGACATACTTCGGAGTGCTAGACACTGTTGGAAATGCGCTTTCCAGTTTTTTGATGCTCTTAGTGACTTGAAGTTAAATTGAAGTGGGATCAAAAGTGGCAGAGATCACGTTTTCCTGCCGTGATTACCAACCTTTGCATTAATGGCTAGAGATCACCCATAGAGTACATTCTTGATAATTATTTCAAATATTTTCTAAAGAATATTTTTACTAATAAGACAAATGAACAGAAATGTTTTTGTTACTTTCTATATTGTTTTCTTAATTACTAATTAGAAAGCAAATAAATAGCAAAATAACTAAAAGCTAAACAACTAATAAACATAGTCTTATTGAGGCCGGGCAGAGGACCTGGGAACAGGAAGAGTTAGAGCAGCCATCTGCATCTCCCTTCTGTGAGGTGGGGGAGGTGAGCAGGAAGGTGAGAGACTGATGGGCACCAGGGAATAAAGGCCTTGGCCAGCCCACAGATAATCATTCAAATTAAGGATCAAAATTGTGGAAAGGTCATTGGTTCCCCAAAACCCAATTCTACCAATCATAAAAGAATAGATAGAAAATCTCAGGAAGGTTTAAAAGCCCACTCCCCAAGGGCTTAAAGGTCACTCTCTTTCCAAGATCCCCCCCCTTTGGGGGGGAGCTGCTTTGTCCTCTATCTTTCCCTAACTTAAAAGAAACTTTTATATTTCTATACCCTTCCTGGTCCTTGGACTTCATTGAGACCCATGGGACAAGAACCCCTGTTTCAACACCCCCTTTTCATTATTTTAGGTGTTATGCTAATCTCGGTCCCTTTTAAATTCACTATGGGAGAAAAAGCTTAATGAAATCCACAATATTTCATTTTTTAATTGGTAACATGGTAAGTTAAAGATGGTCACAATTACCTATAACTCTTCCCATTGAGTGGTGAAGTTTAATATGCTTTTTCTTGACTTTAGTGACCAATTTGACCAAGAGAAGGCAATAGAGTGGCATTCTAAGACTTCTGAAACCAACTTGTCAAAATCTTTGCAGCTTCCAGTCAGGCAACTTGGGATATGTTCTTAAGTCAACCACCATATTAAAAAAGTCTATCCGTAGACTTTCAGGGCTAAGATGACTAATGTCCAAGCTAGCCATATTAGCCATATGGAGAAGCCACATGATGAAACAGGGGCTCAGAGAAGAGGAGGAATAGAAAGAGAAAAGGTTGAGGGGGGAGAGACAGAGAGAGAGAGAGAGAGAGAGAGAGAGA
>PVJS01059440.1:0-11519 GCA_004027185.1 Glis glis | reverse complement strand
CACACACACACACACACACACACACACACACACACACAAGAAACCTTCCAAAGTGCCCCATGAGAGAACAGATCAGTGTCTGGAATTTACCACCTGAGAAGACACCAAACCAAACTTTAACTCTCCTAGCCACCTGGCCTTGACCCTTGCCTCTCCCCCTTCCATCAGCAGAGAGACACCCCCTGGGACAGCTCCTCCCGGGCAGGTGTCCAGCCCGAGGGCGCCCAAGCTAGGGGGTGGCTGGGGAGAGGAGGTTGTTTAGAATTGGATATGAGGTTGCCAGGCATGGTGGCGCACGTTTGTAATCCCAGTACTTGGGAGGCTGAGACAGGAGGATCCAAGTTTGCAGCCAGCCTCAGCTACCTAGTGAGGCCCTCTGTAACTTAGTGAGACCCTGTTTCAGAATAAAGAACAAAAAATAGGGCTGTAGGGGTAGCTCAGAGGTAGAAGCCCCTGGGTCCAATCCCCTGTACTGCAAAAAAATAAATAAATAAATAAAAAGAATTGGATATGAGGTTAAAGCTTCAATTATACAGAAGATGGGACTTTTTAATGACTAGAGAAAAATGAGCTAGTTATTAGTCCCTAAGAGTGAGCAGAGAAAGCTAAGAATCTGCTGGAGATTTCATCTGGGAACAGGAAAGAATTATTCAAGGGAATGAATTAATGGGGCAGAGTTAAACATTAAATACTTTCTGTTTGCTGCCTAACAACTCTACTTCCTTCTGGAAACTGGTTATGTAAGATATGGGTTTTGTGCTGTGGTTAAGAGCGTCAATTCTGAAGTCAGGCTGCCTGAGTTAACAACCTGGGCTCTAATCCCAGCTCTGCGACTTCCTAGCTGTGTGAACCTTGGCAAGTTATATGACCTCTCTGTGCCTCATTCATAAAAAGGGCTCTAGTAATAGAATCACAGGGCTATTGCAACAGGTTAAAATTGTAATGAAGTAAATTCTTACAGTAGAGGGTGGCTTGTGGTAAGTCCTGGACATTATTATAGTCTATCCCCTACTATTTAGATGTGGGGTGCCCACATCTAAAGACCAATCACCCAGCAAGTAAAAGACCCAGCCTTCTGGCTTCAACTTGAGAGAGACATCCATCAACGGCCATCCCAGCTCTGAGCCCTGAAGATGAAGTCGCAGCTCAGCTCCCCTCTTCCCTCCCCTCCCTTCCATGGCCATGGGTCCTCAAAATATGTCCTAATACAATCTGATGCTCAGCATCTGTTGCTGGGGAACCCAACCCAAGACAGTCCTGCACAGAAGCAGAGGGTGCTGCAGGATCCGCCCCTGGAGTGGATCAGACCAACCGCCTGGTGGAAGCAGCGCAAGCGCACTGGGCTCCTGGAGGCTGGGATGAGCACCGCACGGCAGGCAGCCGGCCCCTGGCTCCTCTGCTCAGCAACCATGAGGCCCGGACACCCGAACACCCTCTCCAGCCCTCAGCCTCATCTCTCCAACACACCGACACCCCTCCCTGCCTGCCTCCCAGGGCTCCTGCCAGGTTCAGGTGAGGAAAGGGATGCGAAAACACCTTGCAAGCTGGAAAAGGCCGAGCCAACGGGAGAAGCTGTTTGAATGAATCGACACCAGCTCTGCTGCCAAGCCGTTCCGGCCTCTATTCCAGCCTCCCTCTTCTGCTACCAGTTTGGGTCCCCATCACATCTCCAGAACGCTGCATGCCTCTCTCCATCCTAAACACCAGCTGCCTGGTGATGTCGAGTGCTCGACTGGGGCGGAAGGGACATGAACATGGTTCGTGAGTGCAGTAGAAGGCTGGTTTCTGTATCACCTGGGAATGGACACTGGGCCCAGCTGGTACAGCAGAGGCTCCCAAGCCCCTTTCCCCAGCATACATGACCCCCTAGCCAATTCCCTGTCTCTCACAAGAGGCTCCAGGCAGCAGCTTGTCAGATGAGATGAGGTTTTGACCAGACACGGCCCCAGGCTTGGGTTCGATTTCTGGCCCCTGGAAAGCTCAATTCTTGGGTACTGCATTGGTGCCCTGTGGCCACTGTAGCAAGTTACTTCTGACTTAGTGGCTGAACCAAAGAAATGTGTCCTTCCACAGGTCTGGAGGCTTTTATATTAATGTTATATTTTACTTCCCCTTCCCTTCTCTCTCCTTTCTACCTATTTCTTCTATTTATTCTATCCTCCCTCATTAGCACTGAAAGTCCATCTCCCAGGACTCCTCTCAGTCCTGGGAAAACAGATGACTGTCATTCTCCACCAAGGTAAGCTTAGAAGGTGAGCCATCTCCACAATTCAACGAGGTAGATTTTCAAACCTTCTCTATCCTTAGGGTCTGCTCTGTCGTTGGGATGTCGTTGGGATGGCTTGCTGGACACCAGCCCCAGCGGATCCCCTAACTGAGCAGAAGCCATGCTTTGGTGGCCATCTCTCAGAATCTCTTTGCCCTGATCTGTTCTCACACCCTCTTAGCACTCTATCCTCGGTAAATAAATAGAAGATGGTCTTCTGATACCTGCTTAATTCCTTCCAGGAATAAAGAGCTCACTACCTTCTGAAAAAGTCCATCCGTTTACACCCAACTCTGATTATGGGGAAGGTGACCCCAATCCCATTTTTCTGTACCATAATCACATAATTTCATCTGTGTGTAAGAGACACCATCAGGAGCCCCCATGAGGCCTGGAAATGATCTAGAGGATGCACCCCATCTTCTCCAAGCTCCTTGACCTTCTGGAAGGTCAACACCTTCTATTTTCACCGAATCCAACTCATTGGCAAAGATAATGCACAGGGCACAGCATAGCACTAAGGCAAAGCCTTGTGGGTTTTCAAGGAAATGCAAAGAAAACAAAACTGTGAGCCTCCAAACTGCAAAGGATTGATAGCAAACAGTGCTGGCAAGGGAGTGAAATCACATCCCCTGTTTGTGGAACGGTGACTGATTTCAACCATTTAGAAAGTAATTAGCCAGGCGTGGTGGTGTACACCTGTCATCCCAGTACTTGGGAGGCTGAGACAGGAGGATCGCAGGTTTGAGGCCAACATCAGCAACTTAGAGAGACCCTGTTTCAAAATAAATAAAATAAAAAGGATGGGAGTGCGGCTTGGAGGTAGAATGACCCTTGGTTCAATCCCTAGTACCAAAAAAAGAAAAAATAATAAGAAAGTAATCTGGCAGGATTCATTAAAGGTGTGGAGCCCCTTTGACCTTGGTACGGTGCTGCTTCTAGAAATCTATCCAATGGAGATAAAAGAGGCATGAGCAGGGATGTTTATTGTAGAATTGCTTATAATAGAAAAACAAACTCAAAAACCTCGTCCTCCATGGAATACTATACAGCTATTACAAAAGATGAAGTAGATCTGTATGTCCTGACTTGGAAAGACATGTACAAAATATTGAGGTGGAAAAAGCAAAATATAGAGAATAAAATGTATATATTTCTGGTTTTGCTAAATGAATGGAGCCACCTATGTCTGGCCACATCTGGAGGCACAGTGAGGTAGAAGTGAGGCCTCGGTGTGCCAACACCACAACTGGCTTTGGCGTGCACAAATGCCTGGCCACAGAGAGCCCACTGGCTGCTACATGTGGGCAGACCCCACCGTGTCCTCAGCCCTGGCCCGTCTGAGGCATCCCTGCCCCTCTCAGTCTCCAGTCAGAAGATCACATGAGGGAACTGGGCAAGAACTGACCCCAGAGCACAGCGTTCAAAGCACAGCTCCTCACAGGATCACCTTGCAAACAGGCAGGAGGTCTTGGAGAACAGGCCCACATCTCGTTCACCGGGATAAGAGATCCACCTGTCACAAAGGCCATTCAGAGTCCGTGGACATGGTCTATGGGCGCCATCTTGGATGGAAGTCCTGGTAGCCAGAGAGAAGCAGTCCTTTTACACCAACCTACCTCAGTCAATTGCGCATGGGCTTGCACGTGCACGCACACACACACACACACACACACACACACACACACACACCCCACTGTGAAAACCTACGTGAACCAGTCATCAGTCATAGGCAAATAAAATGAGGTGAATTGACAGCATTTCTTTAGCAAACTGTGCAGAGAGCCCCAGGGCAGGATGAAAAGATTCAAAGCTTAAGGAATTAAGATGCAAATACAATTTCCAACCTAATGGAGTATAACAATCAATGCCTGTGTGGAAGAAAATGTGGCGGGCACTTCCAGGTCCTCCCACCCAGCCTGGAGCCTGTGCCACACGCCAAGGGAAAGATTTTCTACCATTTGTGCTGCTCCTGACAGTATCCACGGTCTCCGCCCTCTGCCTCCATGGCCTCATCTGCAAACGACTCTAGAGACCAGTCAGGGCAAATCCAGAGTCAATCTAATCTTCCAGTATTTACATTTGGGAATTCACTGGTAAAACTCACAATTTTAAAATAAAGATATTACAATCAAAACAGAGGACAGGACACCCTCAAACTGTTAGCAGTTGTCACCTCCGGGGAATAGGATTGGGGGATAAGGGACTTTTTACTCTGCACACTTCGTGTGTGTGTGTGTGTGTGTGTGTATGTGTGTGTGTGTGTGTGTGTGTGTGTGTTAATGGGGATTGAACCCAGGGGACTTCTACTTCTGAGCTACACTCCCAGCCCTATTTTTTAATTCAATTTTTTATTTTTGAAACAGGGTCTCACTAAGTTGCTGAGACTGGTCACAAGCCTGGGATCCTCCTGTCTCAGCCTCCCAAGTACTGGAATTACAGGCACGCGCCAGCACGCCAGCTTATTCTATACACTTGTGCATCAGTTGAATATGTATAATGATCAGACATTACTTTTGTAATTTAAAAATTCATTTCTATACTAGTGTCCTCTGGCTATACTGACCTGGTTTGTTATTGTTTTACTGGATCTTAATGTCTGAAGGTTACAGGATGGCAAATAGTCAAAACAGGAGGGGGAATGAAAGCTAATCTAGACTCATCTCCCCGTGGTTCAGAAGAGCCTAGAGATGGGGGAGCAGGGATTCAACCAGTCTCATACCAACTTACCGTCTGCCATGTTTTGCAAGCTTGCATCCTCTCCAAAACTATGTTGAACCTTAATCTCCCCAGTGAAGCAGTGTTGGGAGATGGGGTCTAATGGGTCCTCATGTTGGTCATGAGGCTCAGCCCCCAGGAGAGCCGCTACAAAAAGGTCTTGCAGGTATGGACTCGCTCAGTCCTGTTCTTCCACCTGTGAGGACAGTGCTCTTTCTCTCTGACGGACTCAGCATCAAGGCGCCATCTTGGAAATGAAGAACGGGCCCCCGCCAGACGCCAGAACTGCTCGCCCCTTGATCTTGGACTTCTCAGCCTTCACAATTGTGAGAAATAAATTTCTTTTCTTTATAAATCACCCGGTCAGCCAGGCGTGGTGGTGCACGCTTGTAATCCCAGTACTTTGGGAGGCAGAGACCAGAGGATCCGGGTTCACGGCCAGCCTCAGCTCTCTCTCTCTCTCTCTCTCTCTCTCTCTCTCCCTCCCTCCCTCTCTCTCTCTCTCTCTCTCTCTCTCTCTCTCTCTCTCTCTCTCTACCTAGTGAGGCCCTCTGCAACCTCGTGAGACCCGGTTTCAAAATAAAGTATAAAAAATAGGGCCGGGGGTGTAGCGCGGAGGTAGAACGCCCCCAGGTTCAATCCCTGGTACCGCAAAATAAATAAATAAATAAATAAATCACCCAGTCAGTCGTATTTTGTTACAGCAGCACAAAAGGGAGGAAGACACCATCAAAGCCAGGGCTAAATGCCCTGGTCTCCTGATGCTCAGACATCGCTCTTTCCCCACCAGAGCTACAGGCCTGATCTGTGGATCTGACCAGCAGCCAGCCTGTCTCCGCACCTGGCAATGGAGAAGAACCAATCCCAGCAGGCATCACCTGGACGACCAGCAGTGGTTCTGAATTTGATCTGCATCTCGGCCACCAGTACCGTCTGGCTCCCGCCCAAGACTTCTGCTATTATCCAGACACATGCCATCTTCTCCAGGACTGGGGTGTTATGGTTTGAATATAGAGTGTACCCCGAAAGGCTCATGTCTTGGCAATGCAACAATATTCGAGGTGAAATCATTGAATCAGCTTTCTAATCTCATCAGTGGATAAATCCACCAAAGGATTAATAATTTGAATGGATTTACTGGGTGGTAACTTAGACAGGTGGAGTGGGCTGGAAGAGGTAGATCACGGGGGGTGTGGTCTTGAGGACTGTAGCTGTCCCTGGTTGCTTCCTGTCACTCTCTCTCTCTGCTTTCTGGCTGCCATGATGTGAGCTGCTGTCCTCGGCCACATGCTGCGCCGCCATGATGTCTGTCTTGGAGTTGGCCAACTATGGACTATACCTCTGAAACCATGAGCCCAAATAAACTTTTCCTCCTCTATGTTGTTCATGTCAAGTATTTTGGTCACAGCAGCAGAAAAGCGAGCTAAAACAGGGATGATAATTATAGAATTATATAGTGAGCTGGTTATTATCACCCTTTCATCAGCTCTTCCCTGCGATGCATACAAGATGTGGATTATGAGAAGAGACACCTCTTGGGAAACGTTGCAGCAGGGTCTGTGGGGAGCCAGCCCCCTGGGACATGGCTAGTGTCTTTAGCCTTGTCTCTCATCCCTCTTTGTTTTGCACCCAACATTTCAGACATAGGGAATAACTGCTAAAAACAAGCACCCTTCCCACAGTACCATCACTGTGCTTTTCAACTGAGCTTAAAAAGAGAATATGGGTGTGAACTCAGGCATCTGCATTCTTGTAAATCTCTTCAGGTCATTCTTCTGTGCACTCCATGCAAGCCCCTTCTTCACTGTGCTGTGTAGAAAAATCCTCTTTTTTCCTGCAATGTCTGACTTGCATCAAATTTTAGTCCCCGAGCAGGGCCTCACCTGAAATTGGCAAAGTGAATTGGTTTTCAGGGGAGTATTTGTTGGCCCGAAGGGCTGTGAGGTAGCTGGCATGGGGAGGGCCGGGGCCCTCACTTCCTTTTGCCGTCCTCTATAGTCCTAGGTGAGAAGACGCCTGTTCTTCCATGGATATAGAGACAGGAGACTGAGGTCTTGGCAGAAGGGTCAAGCCATGCCTTGATCCAACAAAATCAGTCAAATCGACCATCGATTCCAATTGTAAGCTGCTTGATTCTGCAAAAGGATTGAAGTCAAGAGGGTGGAGCTGCTTGACATTTCCCTGGTGTCAAATCAGTCCCACTCCAAAGGCCAGCCCATCTGACCAGACCCTTTCGTTCTTCTAAGCTGCGGGAAGGGCTTCCGCCCGGTAAACCTTTAGTCAAAGTTGACAGTGAATGGGAACATGGCCGCACTTGACTTTCAGCACCCTGGACAGTATCTGGCACCTAGTAGCTGCTCAGTGCTGTTGGTTGACATATCTGAGAGCTCTGGGCCCAGGGTTTATGCTGTAGCACCCTCCAGCAGTGGGCAGGGGGAGCATAACCTTTGGCTTCCCTGGATACACCCAGTGGAGCACTAAACGTTCCCAGGCTCCAGGTCTAAGAGTTGTGGAAGGAGACTCCTTTAACATCACGTTTGGCCTTGTACGCTCACTTAGACCAGGGCACTGTGTGAGCAAGGTGACAGGAATCAGAGTAGGCACGGGACACTGCCAGGCATTCCTTCCACGTTGGGGGTCCCCTCAATAGAGATCAGCATAAAGCAAAGGACAAACTTCTGCGAGGCTGTCCCTGACACCGCCAGACACAGGTGGGAAGGAGGATTAAAATCAACAAACCCACTTCATTCCCTTTTAAATGGAAAACATATAGATGCTAAAGTCAAACCGTAAGGAAATATAGAAAAGTGAATATCCCTTCCTACCCGAATGACACCTCCATGTCCCCCACCGTCATCCTTCAGGTGTGTATCCTTCAATCTTTCTCTACATAAAGAAACATAGAGACAGACATAAACATAAACACATATGTGTGTTTTGATTTTCTTTTCCTCTAAAAATACATAGATCTGAGTTGGTCTTTTTAACTATTGCATATTATTCCACATGGGTAAAACACATATTATTAAAACATTTGCCTATTCATAGCTGTATTAGCCAGAGCTCTTCAGAGAAGGAGAACCAATGGGAGATAGGTAGGTGGATAGAGAGATAGATATAATTGGAGAGAGAGAGAGACAGACAGAGACATAGAAAGACAGGGAGACAGTGAGATTTATTGGCTTACATGATTGTGGCAGTTTTCAAGCCCAAAATCTGCAGGGTAAGTTGGCAGGCTGGAGATACAGGGAAAAGCTTCAGTTGGAATCCAGAGGTGATCTATTGGCAGAATTCCTTCTTCTTCAGGGTAGGGTACTTTTTATATTTAAGCCATCAACTGATTGGATGAGGCCCACCCACATGATGGCAGGCAATTAATTGACTTTACTCAAAGTCTACTTATTTGACTGCTAACCTCATCTAAAAAATACCTTCACTGAAAAATCTCTAATAATATTTTACCTACTATCTGGGTATCATGTCCTAGTCAAGTTAACACATGAAATTTACCATCACTATAGGCATTCAAACATTTCCTGAACCATTACTAGAGAAAAATTCCAAGCTGGTAGATTTTTGTCCATTTAATTTTATGTCATCTTCACAATAATCTTATGAGGTACATAGAATTACCCTGTTTTAGAGGCTCAGAATGCAGGTTTGTCTAATTATAAGCCCAGCTGTGTGGGCCTGATGTATTTACTTACCTTCTTGTCCTCAGCTTCCCCATCTATAAAATGGGCTTCACAACAGCATCTACTATAGAGTTGTTATAAGGATTCAATGAGACAAGGCAGGTAAAATACCTGGCAGAGCACCATGCTTGCTAGATTATAAGTGTTCAAAAAAGGAAAGATATGATTTCTACTATTATTCTGGTAAAGGAGGCCTGGGCCTCACTTGGACAAAGTCCAGGAGCATTCCCACACGCGTGGATGTAACAGGTGCATAAACTATTTACAGCCCACACCCATCACCCGCAAGCTGGGGAGGCTCCTTAATTAAGAAGCAGCCCCTCCACCACCCGGCAGCACGTTTCCATTCCCTGGCTTCAGCCACAGTGTTGTCACAGTTGGTGCTTTGCAAAGGAGATCTGAGAAACATTAGCACTCTCTGAAACCCACGCTCCAGACCCACTGGAGAGTCCACCTCTCCATCTGTCGTGGGCTCCAGTCTGAGCACACACCACACAGCCACAGGCAGGAGCAATTGAGAAATGTGTTTAGAAAGTACTGTGGATTCGCAGGAGGAGGTGCTGAGCTGAGCGCTGGCTGAGCTCCCAGTGGACGCCTTCCCTCCGTCAGGCCCCTGGGCCATTTCTGGAAAGCAGTATAGACTTTTCGTGGCCATGTTCATCTGGTGGCCACTCTGCGCTCTCTCTCTCTCTCTCTCTCTCTCTCTCTCTCTCTCTCTGTCTCTCTCTGTGGCTGGACTCACCCCAGGATTACAGGATGCTGAAAAGCCACTGCCATCTGGTCACACCTGCTGTTTCAAGCCACCGAGGGGATGATTACGTGGAGGAAAAGTCTGGGACCTCAGACAGGACAGACAGCTCCCTTCCTCCACTTCCCCCACACAGACCTGCATTTAGGCCAGAGCACTGGGGTCACCCTTTGCTCCAAAGTCTGAATTTTGGAGTGAATTTGGGAGTAGCAAAGGCATCAATTTCTCAGCTTCTGAGCTAGAGACAAGGGGTGTGAGACTTGAAGGTTGATGAATTCAGGCACAACCGATTTGACGCACACACACGCACACGCACACGCACACACACGCACACCTCTTTTGTCCAGTGTTATATAGAAAGGCTCCACACTAATGGAAGAGACGGGAGATGGAGGGAAAGAAGCAAAGCTGGCAGAGTGCAGCCAAGTCGTCTACTGCTCCACGCCCAGGACAGGACGAGGGAGTGAGGAGAAGTAGGCGAGGTCCCTGTGAAACGAGGGAGGGTTTGAGAAGGCTTGCTGGTTAAAGTTTTGGAGTTGAAACCCACAGAAGTTTGTGCACACCCAGCTCGCAGGGGAGGGGGGTGGATGAGTCGGTGGGATGCATCTAGGCCTCAGAGGCAGCCAGCTTCTTGGGGAAGCAGATGAGCCCAGGCAACTCAGGGTCCCCAAGTCAGAGACTCAGAGAAGCTAACTGGGGTATGGGCAGGGGCTCAGTGGGAATAATGACGCAGCTGTTAGAGAAAGACAAAGTACCCAAAACCAGAGGGGCAGCCAGTTGTCCAGGGCATCGTAATACTGGGGCACTGAACAAGAGCCCGGGGCTGGCCTGGCACCCACCCCTATGACCAGCCCACAAAGCAGGCATGGCACCTCCCATCTCCCTCCACCATATGGCCAATCGCATAAGCACGCCTTGACTCATCTCTCCTTGGAGCCAGAAGTGGAGAAGGAAGGCCTACCATGGGCTGTGACTGAGTTATGAATCCCAAGCATACTCCACCACCACCGAGTAAATAGATAGGCTGGGGAAAATGGGTCCGGAAGAAAAGAAGTGGCCTGCACTTCAGCTGGGTGTTTGGAGTCAGAAAATAAATCCAAGCCAGGCATGGTGGCACATGCCTGTAATCCCAGTATTTGGGAGGTTTAGACAGGAGGATCACAGGTTCAAGGCCAGCCTCAGAAATTTAGCAAGCCCCTCAGCAACTTAGCAAAACCCTGTTTCAAAATAAATACATAAAATAAGACTGAGGGTGTAGCTCACAGGTATAATGTCCCTGGGTCCAATCCTCAGTACCAAGGGAGGGAGGGAAGGAAGGAGAGAGAGAGAGAGAGGAGGAGGAGGAGGAGGACGAGTAGGAGGAGGAAAGGAGAAGGAGAAGGAGAAGGGAAGAAGAAGAAGAAGAAGAAGAAGAAGAAGAAGAAGAAGAAGAAGAAGGGAAGAGAGAAGAGAGAAGAGGAAAGGAAAGAAAAGAAACCCAATTCTGGAAATCAAGAAGATCCTCCTTTTCCCACAACCAACTCTGTGACCATTAAAATTCCACACCCACAACGTAGCTCAATGCCAGTAATAAGCATGAGACTCCTCCTGAAAGGAGATCTTTCTTAACAGAGCATCAGAGCAACCCTGCATATGGCCGGGAAAGGCAAGAGCCTATTTTAGAATTCTTAGAATGAAGATGAGACTAACATGCTAAGAATCTCTGTGCTGGAAGAACTGTTACTTGCCTACAAGAAACTCATAGCTCACATCCTGTCTTGTCATGGAAGGTTTTATTTCCCCCTAAACCTTCTGTTGTATCTTAACCTGGGTCCCCTGAGAAGCAGATTCGGGGATAAGTTTGAGGACAGGTGGTCTCTTCGGAAGATGATTTCAGGTGACCCTGTAGAGCACTAGGAAGGGAGTCCAGGGTTAGGACAACTGCTTTGCAGATGGAAGAGGACCACGCACGGAGGAATGGAAGAGGACCACGCACAAAGGAATGGAAGAGGACCACTCACCGAGGAATGGAAGAGGACCACACATTGAGGAATGGAAGAGGACCACGCACGGAGGAATGGAAGAGGACCACGCACCGAGGAATGGAAGAGGA
>PVJS01059439.1:0-11518 GCA_004027185.1 Glis glis | reverse complement strand
TCCACAACTTCGTGAGACCCGGTTTCAAAATAAAGTATAAAAAATAGGGCCGGGGGTGTAGAGCGGAGGTAGAACGCCCCTGGGTTCAATCCCTGGTACCGCAAAATAAAGTATAAAAAATAGGGCCAGAGGCGTAGCGCGGAGGTAGAATGCCCCTGCATTCAATCTCTGGTACCGCAAAAAGAAAAAAAAAAAGAAAAACAAAAATAGCTTTGATCTACTTGATTGCCAGCCCTCCCCCACTCCATACACACACAACCAGTTACTCAGCTTTTTAAAATACATATAACAAAAAGCATCATACTTGTTAGAAAACTTCTAGCATTAAACTCTAAAACAAACTAGTTATATGGTTCTTCATATTAAACATACATGAAAAAATAATTCTTTTTTAAAATAGAGATTTTATAAGTTTCAGAACTAGTGATAGCATTATAGAATTTTATACCACAGTTTAGCAATATGAGTTGTGGTACTTGCAAGGGACATATAAACTTAAACTTATGGATGGGGTTTTCATGGTTTCAAGTAAATTTTAAATGATCAACATTTAATATCTTCCAACATCTTTACATTTGTAAAAGTGATGAAGCAAAAGTTCTCACGGTATGGCGAGCTATGAATGAAAAAAAAGCAAGTAATTGACATTAATATTTATTGAACAACTTCTAAAAGCTGGGCATGTTAGATGCACATATCAATTCATTTGTGTTGACCACCACATCACTGCCATATTTTTTTTGATTACCTTTCCCTGGATTTATAAGGTATGAAGGGCCTGGGTAAAAAAGTATTATAAATGTTTGAGAATCTGTACAGAAAAAAAAATCAGGCCTATATTTCCTAGTCAATGTCCTAGTTTTCCCATAAGACAGCCTCTCGGTCTCCTCAAATATCTGGTTTTAGAGTATAGAATAATTTCAAATATTTTATCAATACAATGAGTTTTGACATTTGTAACATGGGCAAGGTGCTAGATACTTCTTTCTGGGGAAATATAGACCTATATCTAATTATTCAAATATCCTCTTTTTAAAAATTGCTTTATACCTAAAATTTTATATTATTTCTGTGAAGAAAACATTGTATCCATGAAAGAAGGTATAGAAGAATGTTTTCTATTTTTTTTATTTCCTATGGTCCTGCTGTTCCATCCTATATTTTCTACACTGCGCTTTCTTCCCAAGCTGCTACAACAAAATCTGCAAATACAAGATTCTTAAGCCCAAAACATTACAGTAGAATAAGAAACGGTACTTATAGACTGCCTGGAGTGCTGCAAACTTTTGGCAATTAATTTCAATTAAGTTATTTACAAGGTGTGCCACTGCTGACTTTGTGCCCAGATGTTTCAGTTGGCAAAATGCGATGGCCACCAATGTAGTCGGCTTCAGTAACAATCACTCATTGATGGGATTTTCACACTGAATTCACAGCACCTCCGTAGTGTTACTGCATGATGTCATCACTCTTTGCCTCCTCACAACCATAAAAATGCCAATACAAGTTGCAACAAATTACTGCGGGCCATTGCTGAATTCTAGAGATGCTGTAGTGAACACCTGGGCTGGCTTGGAATCTAGCAGCTTTCAAAGTTTTGTTCCCAGATGTTTGTGGAACAACTTATGCATGTATGGAAAATATACAGTTTTTTCTTTTTTCATTTGCATGAACGATTACCAGACCTTTGGAAGTAGTGGAAACACATGTTTCATTTTTTTTAAAGGCTAATAAAAGTTTATTTAGGGACCTATTTTTATTAAACTCGGCATTGTTAATCTTAAACATTGTCAACTGAATCTGCATAATCATATTTGTATGCAATTATTTGTTTATATGATAAAACACATTCACAAATTGGGTAAGTGGTACTGGGATTATAACCTTCTTGGGGAAGAAGATAAGGACTTATAAAAGTTTTATTAATATTAAAAAATTTTAAATCAGCTGTCTGATTTTGTTTAATATTTTTCTATATTTTTACAACAATATCCATTTAATAATTGTCTTCCTTTTCTTAACTATCCTACATCTTCTTTTAAAAAGATAAGGACTATTTAAAAGTGCCTGTATATGTTTATATTCACCATTAACAGCGTAAGATTGACTTTTACTACATTATAGAAGAATTACACTTTGTGATTCAAATAATAAGTGTTTTTAGAAAAACATTTTTAATGTCAGTTCCAAATACATTCTCCATCCACAATGAGAATATGAATAAGAAGAAAATCATTACTAAATTTTTGATAGATTGATCTCCTAGAGAATTCTTATTTTTAATTTAAGAACAGTGATAATTCTTAGCTTTTTAATTAATTGAAATGCTAACCCCATGAAAATAAACAGGCCTTCCCTTTATTAAAATTAAACTATTGTTCCCAATGTAATGCACCTGAAATGAACCACATTTCCCTCCCACTGGGCAAATGCAGAAAGTTGTCCAAACTATTAACAGCTGTATGGTAACTTTTAGATGCTTGGTGATTTTATTTAGTTCAAAAGAACCCTCAATTTATCCAGATGTTAAATTATGCTAGGTCCTGGGAAAATTCCAAGAATATTCTGTTAGGGATGAACTTTAAGATGATATATTATGTTCATATAAAGTTCAATTATAAGAAAATATACTTCTGCTACTTACTAAATAGGTACATGAATACTAAATCACGACAAACCTATCTTGTTTAAGAAGCAAATATTTTAACACCTTTACTGAGAAATGAGAATCACACATAACCTTAAACCCGACCTATTTGCTATCAGGATATAAATGGAATTAAGTGCCAGAAGCAAAGACACATTAACAAGCCAGAAGGTAAATTTGGAATGAAAAACCTCTTTGCAGTGTGAGCACTGAGGAGATACACATCTCCTTTGCACTGCTGTGAAGTTCACGGTGGTCCTGGGGTACAGCCCTGATGCCTTGGTTAGCTTTTCCTTCTTCCTGAGTCCAGGAATCCCTTCACATCTCCAGGGAGCCATTAGGAGCTGCAGGGGGGTGCTGCACACAGACACCTGGCAGGCACCTCCAGGGAGGCACAGGTCTGGGGTACACTGAGAGTCACTGTGGAGCCCACATTTTCTCCTTCCTAGTTGGTTGTAAGACGTGCCCCCAAGGGGGTATGAAAGAATGTCACGTGAATATAATTCCCCGTATTTTGTTAAGAAAATGTCAGTATTTCACTGTTGCATTTCTTTATCCAGATGATTCTGAATGTTTAATCTTGACCCAAAGGCAAACTTAGCAGAGCACCTCTTAACGCCTATGTTAAAAATGAGCTGCAATTTGTTTGCAGTTCTTGGGACATTTTTACACTCCCATTAAATAAAAGAAATAATCACAAAGGAAATTAAACCACAAAGAAAATATGCTAAAGTCATGTTAAGCGTCTGACCTTAATATAAAAAACAAAGGAAATACATGATTGTGGTTAGAATTTGGTCTTTAACCCAGCAATTGCATTTACAGCACACAGTCAACGTGGTAACAATGTGTTGGGAGATTCTTAAGCTGTATTTACTCAGAGCGAAGAGAAGAGCGAAGGGACCAAAGTTGAATTATCCCAATGTTTTATTCATTTGAAGTAAAACGTCCACTTTTTGTTTTTTTTTTTGTTTTGTTTTTGTTTTTACAAGTGTCAGGAACTTCCAAATTGGCAATTTGGGAATGCTTGCTAATAATATCTCCTCTATATGCAAATGCAATTTCCAATGAAAAAAGTCAAGCATCTGTGGTTAGTGCAAGCCTTCCATGTCAGTACATGGCAATTAAGTTGTTCACATTGTAATAAGATGAATGTAATATTTTTATTATTACCTAGAGGCATTGCACAGTGGGTATGATATTTACACAGTACACTGCTCTGAAGATTAATATACCGAATTACTAAACATCAGGTATGTTCTATACATTGCAGGCCAATCGGGTAGTTAAGGCTCCTCCTAGTGCATGGGGGAGTACCTGGAGAAACATGCCCCCAGTGGAAAGACACCCCCTAAGCTAGCACACTGGGCCTACTGCAAGGAGCCATGGGAGGAAAAAAGGGTGTTGCTCTCCCCTGGACAAGAATCTTCCAGAAATTTGTAAATGTGTCTTTTCTAAGCTTATTTTTGTTGAAATGGTGCCTTGATGATATCTTAAAGTTTCCTAACTCTTGGCAAAGATTTCTTTTACATGCCATTGTTCATTTAATTGATTCAGATGAGCTGATTATTGGGGGGTTAAGTATCAAAAACAAGTAGGAAAATTACAGCTGGAATAGGAGAAAGAAACAAGCTCTTTGAGTGATTAGTTTTATCATTATTAAATTTGGCCTTCCTTTGAAGGTGTTCCTAAAACCAGCATCAAAGTAAGAAGGAACAAGCTAGCCGGGCATGGTGGCGCACGCTTGTAATCCCACTACTTGGGAGGCAGAGACCGGAGGATCCGGGTTCGCGGCCAGCCTCAGCTACTTAGGGAGGCCCTCCGCAACTTCGTGAGACCCGGTTTCAAAATAAAGTATAAAAAATAGGGCTGGGGGTGTAGCTCGGAGGTAGAATGCCCCTGGGTTCAATCCCCGGTACCAAAAAAAAAAAAAAGGAATAAGCTGTGTCTATGTAAATAGAGAGCAGTGCTACCTGAAAGGAGCCACCGCCATGCCTCTTCTGGGTTCTCCTTTAGCATAGGCACCCAAACCTTCTCTCAGCAGCTGTTAAAGTCCTGAGAGGCAGCCCATAGAACAGCTCAGGGACAAAATTAGACTTGGGAGTTTCCTGCCCCTTAATTAAACATAAACTGCTTTCTGCAGTGACAGGGCTCCAATTAGAGGACAAGTTCCAAGAAAGTCGAACACAGTTACCTGTGGCCCGAGCCTTAGCTTTACTGCAGCCCAGGGTCTGCAGAATATTGTCTTCAGCGAGCCTTCTGCGTCTACCTTAGCAGTGACAGATTTAATTCATATAAATCATGAAGCCCAGGGGGGAAAGTTTCTTTTCTTTGTTGCATTTTTTCCTAAGTAGTCTAATCCACATATATGAATCACACATAATGCAGTACTTGGGGAGAATATTTCTCTTTGTTCAACATGAAGTGTACTTCCCACAAAAGCCATCCGCAAAAGCTGGGTCTAAGATTCTCACACACTTCAACAAATACACCAGAAAAATGCTTGCCTGCTGTTCGCATTTCCTATATATTTAATGTTCTTAAATAGCAGATACTAGGGGGGGAAAAACTCAGCAAGGCGCTTTGTGATGATCTTTATAAGGCTTCCAAATTCTCAATGTCTCGAACCTTCTCAAAGCAGAATGCATAATGATTTCTTCAAAATGTCACTTAAAATTTGTTCCCCTTTCCCTCTACTTAAAATTAGTGTAGACCATCCATTTTAAGTCAGCATTTTCAAAAAGGATCAACTGAAACTTGAACAGGCAGAAGGAAAAATGTTTCCACTTCTACCAGACTTAAAAGAAGCTGGGCATCTTTTCGTATTTTTCTCATTAGCATTGTAATCTAAAACATCTGTAATAATTTAGTAAATTAAATACATTAAAACAACAAATAAAAGAAGCTGTAATGAATAAAATACAGAAGACCCCATACAGCTGCCTGTTCCTTTCTTGACAAACCACGCAGTCCAGCGGCCATGAGGAGCTGTACCAGCAGGAAATAACCGACCGAAAGGACTGGGAGCTGCTGTGTGCCCGTATGAAAGCCAGCTGCAATTTATGTCACCACCTTTGTCACAGAACACTCAATTCTGCCATTTCTCCCCATTTTCTTCCTCTCTGTGGGAAATCTAGTCCCACAACTTTTTCTTCCTATATGGTTCTTGTCTGACCCGTTTTCTCTTACTTATTGTTTCTCCTTTCTGTGTTTCTTTTCATCCTTAGAACTACCATCTTTATCCAGACTGTATCGCCTACCTAGATCACTGAAAAGGATGCAAGTTCATATTTTCAAGATTAATCATTACATAGCAGTCAAGAACCTTTTCTCAAATAACTCCCAAGCACAAAAGCTTGGAGTAGATTAACAACTGTTTAATGAGGAAAACCCAAATATTTTGGCCTAGTACTTATGAGTCTCTATCACCTAGTCCTTGAGAACTATCCATTTTTGGCAATTCCCTTAGCTTTATGCAGGCTAGTTTCTGTTACATCCCTATTTCACACACACACATTTATGGCTCATCTCTCTTTGCCTTTGTACATACTGATTGCCCATTTCTTCATGACAACCTATGTCCAGGGCCAGCAAACTCAAATATCCTCAGGGCTCACACAAACAATACACTTGTTTTTGTTTTTTCTTTTTGCGGTACCGGGGATTGAACCCAGGGGCGTTCTACCTCCGTGCTACACCCCTGGCCCTATTTTTTATACTTTATTTTGAAACCGGGTCTCACGAGGTTGCGGAGGGCCTAAGTAGAGAGAGAAAGAGAGAGAGAGAGAGAAACAGAGAGAGAGCTGAGGCTGGCCGCGAACCCGGATCCTCCGGTCTCCGCCTCCCAAAGTACTGGGATTACAAGCGTGCGCCACCACGCCCGGCCCTACAATACACTTGTGATGGGGTAAATGATGAAATAAATCACCTATGTGTGCTACAGAGTATGGCTAATATGAAAAGAGCAAGTATGTAAAGGCACCCAATAGAAGTTGTCTTTTAAAACATTACACAGGCCCAACAAAAGAGAAGTAGACCTGTTTTGGCCTGTGGACCACAAATGTGGAATCTTTGAGGTATAATCACTATTATCCTCAAGATCTATTAAATTTTTTCTTCTTCCAAAAATATCCCTGAAGATTGCCATCTTTCATCCTTATTTTCCACTCCTTCAGTAATTTATATGCAGTTTGGCATATATTGCTAGATATTTGCTTTTGCTTTCAATTTAATTCATATATGGATATGTTATTTTCTTGATTATTTGGTAAATTTATTTTGGAAAGGCAGAAGTCATGTGTTTGATTCTTTTGTCTTCATGTTTTAGAGATAATCTCCCTCTACTTATATACATAAAGCAAGCTGGTTGAGCCTAAGAAAGAATTAACAAATAAATGTACTTCTAGGCTAAGGTCTTCTGAAAAAAAATGTCTAAATAAGTCTACATTTTATCTAATTTCTTAGACATGAATGGGAAAATAGGAAAAAGGGACTTGGAGTGATACAAAAAGAAACAGACTGGTATTTTTGTATAGCTTCATGTCAATCAGCCGATTATCAAGAAAGGTAAATCACACAATGAAAAACAGAATTGGAATGAGAATTTTCACTTTATAATCTTGGCCCCAAAATTTAATCTTTGTGGTACTATTTCCTTGTCTATAAAATGGTATGCTTTGGATAGAGAGTAGAGTAAGATGAGGGTATCTTTTCTGATGGACACATTTTGGAATACTGGTGTTATGGTTCCGACATGTGCTGGAGGCCCATGTACTGGAGGTCTGGTCCCCAGTGTAGTCATGTTCAGAAGTGGGGCTTTTGAGCAGTGATTGGATCATGAGGACTCTGACCTCATCAATGGGTTAATCTATTGATGGGTTCATAGCTGAATGGACTATTGGGAAGTGGTAGAAACTGTAAGAGGAAGGGCCTAGTTGAAGGGACTGGAACCTTCCGGGTGTGCCCTTGGGGACTATATCTTGTCCCCAGCCCCTTCTTTGCTTCCTGGATGCTATGAGGTAAGCAGCCTTCACCATCCACACTCCCCCACCATGATGTTCTACCATGCCTCAGGCTCAAAGCAATGGAGCCAGCTGGCCTTGGACTGAACTTGTGAGCCAAAATACCTCTTTCCTCCTCTACGTTGATTTTCTCGGGTATCTTGTCACAGCAACAGAAAGCCGACTAACACATCTGCTTGGCCTGGAGATATATGCCTGGAAGTCACATTTGGACAATGTGATCCCCATTTGTGGGCCCAGTTGATGGAACTATGAGAGGGTATCCATTCCAGCCTGAGCCAATTAATAATTCTTCCCTAGGATTTAGAACTGTGGTTGGAGAGAGAGAGATTCAGTCTTTAGTAATTTTTTTTTTTTTTGTGGTACTGGGGATTGAACACAGGGGCGTTCTACCTCCGCGCTACACCCCCAGCCCTATTTTTTTTTATGCTTTATTTTGAAACCGGGTCTCACGAAGTTGCGGAGGGCCTCACTAGATAGAGAGAGAAAGAGAGAGAGAGAGACAGGGAGAAAGAGAGAGAGAGAGCTGAGGCTGGCCCTGAACCTGGATCCTCCGGTCTCCACCTCCCAAAGTACTGGGATTACAAGCGTGCGCCACCACACCCGGCAGATTCAGTCTTTAATGTTGGGCATTTTAATCTAGCATAAAAACTTGAGCTTCTTCTGACTTTCTAACCCGGAAAAGAAAGTCAGAGGAAGCAGGATTGGAGAGATACAAAAGAATGAAGTACAGACAATAGATAATAGAGTCTGCCTGACTTTCGGACATCTTTCCTGTAACCAATAAAAGTCATTCTGCTTTTAGTTATTAGCAATAAATAATCCTAGTCTTCAAGATTCTTCTCTGGCCTAAAATTCTGTGAAGGTATGTATTTAAAGTCTTTGGTCTATAAAATAGAAGCTATAAGTAGAAAAGCAGATATCAGAGTGGTTGATTTTAGCAGGACTCAAAAAACCATGTAGTCAGCTAAAACTGTTTGCAAAAGCTGTCTTTTTCTGGGACAGACACAGGATTTGTCCTAATAACACATATGTCGCTTTCCACCTGAGGTGATGATATGGAGGTCAGGGGGAGAAATGATTAAAAAAGCTGCAAGGATTACTAAGGTAATATCTGCAGAGGTTTTAAGTTTCCCAAATGTAAGAGCCATATGGATCACAGCCATTTATACATAGCATTTCTTCTTACATATTCAAGGAATGGTGGGAGGCTCAAGCTTGTCAGTACGTAATTGTCATAAAATTACCAATAACACTTTCAACACTGTGCAAAATACATGCTTATTGAACAGTTTTTGAAATTAATGTTTAATCTGTCAAATGAACCTCACGAAGAGAAAATAATACAAAGTACCACAGTCGGCATTACACCCTTACACTCTGATCTAAGACTGACTTGATTTGACCGAGTGATTTTCAATTTCAGTCTTCTTGGAATTTCTAATGGGTGGCATCCTTTTCTGCATAAGTAGAGTAGACTCCTGCTGTAGCACAAGAGGCTGTTTTCCTGGAGGTCAGTCTACTACCTATCAGAGTGTGCTCCTTGGAATATAATTAGAGAAGAGAAAAACCTAAAATGAAAAATTTCCCCCCAAAGCAGATGTCTATAACAACCTCACCTCTACAGAGGCTCTCCTTTATTTCATTTAATTAATTAATTAATTTTGTGGAACTGGGGCATTCTACCTCTGAGCTACACCCCTGGCCCTTTTTATTTTTTGTTTTGAAACAGGGTCTTGCTATGTTGCTGAGAGTCTCACTAGGTTGCTTAGAGTCTCACTATGCTGCTGAGGTTGTCCTCGAACCTGCAATCCTCCTGTCTCAGCCTCCCAAGTACTGGGATCACAGGGATGTGCCACCACGCCCAGCTCTCTCCTTTATTTTAGCCTAAAAATGTTTCCATTCTTAGAAAGACAGAGACAGAAAAAGGAAGAGGAAAGAGGGAGGGAGGGGAAAGGACAGGGGAGGGGGAGGGGAAGGGTGGAGGAAAGCAAGCTCTTCTTCTATGCCTCCTCTTGAAAAAGTAATCTGCCCTGATATTGTTATTCCTCTTCCTTGCTTTACAATCTACTGGGATCTGGGTTTTCCCTCCCTTCAAAGGCCTTGTAGCTGCAAAATCCGATGAGCATTTTCCAATTATTATCTCAAATTATTTTAATAAAACAAAATTAATACAAAATATTTGCCAAATGCCATTGGAAGCGTTTGTTTTTCTTTATGTGGTAATTCCTTCATCTTCTCGCTCTGTTTGCTCTATCTCCTTCCTCTTTGGCCTCTTTTCTACATTAAATCTTCTACACTTGGATTTTCCTCCAGGATTCTGTCCTTGTACCTGTGTATTTTCCTCCACACGCTCACCTAGGCCAACCTCATCTGCTCCCACAATACCAGCTGCCATGTATTCACAGCTCTTGACTTTTTTTTTTTTTTTTTATCTCTGGCACAGGCCCCGCTCTTGAGTTTTAGGTTTAAATTTTAGGCTCCTAATAGACATCCTGTGAGATATATCACAAGCACCTGCAACTCAACATATCACACATTAAATTCCCTTTTATCCTCTTTTCAATCCTACTTTCCTTTGTTTAGTTGTGTCTTAGTGTCCAGGTGAGAAACTTCACAATCGCTTCCTCTTTGTTACCCACGTATCCAATTAGTCATTAAATCTAGATGAGCCTGTGGATTCGGATGGAATCCACCCCGTCACCACTGCTTCTGGCCCACTTCACTGAACTCAGCATTTATGGCCCGTGCTATTGTGGTAGCCTCCTACCAGCTCTCCCTTGTAGGGAAAGGCTTGTAGCCTTTCCTACCTCCCTTTCTTCTTGAATCTGTAGTCTACATTTTTGCTTCTGGTATCTAAAGCATAAAACTAGTCAATGAGCCGGGCGTGGTGGCGCACGCTTGTAATCCCAGTACTTTGGGAGGCGGAGACCAGAGGATCCGGGTTCGCGGCCAGCCTCAGCTCTCTCTCTCTATCTCTTTCTCTCCCTGTCTCTCTCTCTCTCTCTCTACTTAGTGAGGCCCTCCGCAATCTCGTGAGACCCGGTTTCAAAATAAAGTATAAAAAAATAGGGCCGGGGGCGTAGCGCGGAGGTAGAACGCCTCTGGGTTCAATCCCCAGTACCGCAAAAAAAAAAAAAAAAAACAAAAAAAACTAGTCAATGCACATCACATCTCTGGTTAACACCTTTCAGTGACTTCCATCACCAATTCTAAAAATAGCAGCCCTTTCCTCCATGGACAGAGGGGCCTTCAAGATTTGGCCCCTTCCTCCCCTGCCTCCTTTCTCTCTCCGCTTTCTTGTGCTCACTTTCTATGGCTCAGCCCTAAGCGTCTCCTAAGCATTCCCAGACGTGCTGTGCTAGTTCCCAGCTGTCTCCAGGGTTTTGGAGAGGCTAAAATGTCTGCCTGGGATGCTTCTTCTCTTGTGTATTTGACCAGTTCCTCCTTGGCCTTAGAAGATTTTGTAAACATTACTGTACACATTTTTTTTTTGTACTGGGGACTGCACCCAGAGGCATTCTATCTCTGAGCTACATCCTCAGCCCTATTTTTATTTTTTATTTTGAAACAGGGTCTGAGTTGCTGAGGCTGGCCTCAAACCTGTGATCCTCCTATCTCAGTCACCCAAGTACTGGGATTACAGGCGTGTGCCACCATGCCTGGCTAGTCTATGCACCTGTGTGTGTGTGTGTGTGTGTGTGTGTGTGTGTGTGTGTGTAGTACTGGGAATCAAACCCAGAGATGCTCTACCACTGAGCTACACTCCCAGCCCTATTTTACTTTATACATATATATATATATATATATATATATATATATTTTTTTTTTTTTTTTTTTTTTTTTTTTT
>PVJS01059438.1:0-11519 GCA_004027185.1 Glis glis | reverse complement strand
CCCGGCTCTCATGCTCACTCATTCTGAGACTGTATCATAAAGAGATTCTTTGAGGGTTTCTTATCTTCCTCCATATTGACCTAGGTGTCAATATCTTCAAAAAGTTGGTAGAATTTTAGTCAACTCAAATTTTTGAAAGTGTGAATTATTCACTAGGAAGTCGTATTTTTACTGGGATATAAATATACAAGATCCTGCTTTCCCTGTATCCATGTTTATTTTAAGCCAAATGGTGAGGTTTGAATGTACTGAAGCTCATAATGCTCTTCTTAGTTACAGTTACTCTAATATATATATAATATATAAAGTTACTTTTAAATATATATATATATATATACATATATATATAGTATGTGGTTATTTTAAGGTTCAGAAAATTAAGACATTTCAAAAGCTAGAGTTAAGTGTTTTTCCTAGGATTTAAATTTATTTCCATAAGGTTCTACTATATTTAATTAGGCTTCTGGTAAAATTATGATAAGTTTTTATGGCTAGATTTTACATGAGGAAAAAATAATTCATACAGTACATATTAACACAGGAAGAATTTAGAAATGAAAGTGTTGTATGCACATATATTCCTATCTCTCTATATCTATTATGATGCATGATTATGCTGCACAAATAAAAGTATAAAAAACTTCAACTTCAGAATTTAGCACTATGTTTATATTTATGATGCTGATTTATTGAATGGATAATCTGAATATTTTGACTAAAAGATATTTGGAAATTTCGATATCATATTGGATAATGTCAAAAGAGGGTGTTTTACATACTGGACATTCTGATTAAAAACATGAACCTCAAAACTCTAGGCCATGAAAGCTCTATCTACACTATTGTTTGATAAATTGTGTATTTTCCAATTTTGTATTTTGTATTTACAATTGTGCATTTTCCAATCTTGGTATATGGTGTATTTTCCAATAATTTGGATGAGTCTGTCCCATGCAGTTTATTTGGGAATTATTCTTTAATTTTCCACATGTTGTCCTGACCTGAGTTACAGAAAGTTTAAGAATAACACAACTTAGCTGCAGAAGAGCTTATCCTCAGAACTGGGTTTAAAGTTCCAAGTATTTTTAATATTTATGTTTCTTGTGAATTAATTAGAATGGAATTTTATTGTGAATAAAATATGTAGAGAGGACTTTGAGAATAAGATAATAAATTAGTTGACTATTTCTATAGTGTGGAATATTCTAAAAGTAAAGACAATTAATTATGTAAATGATGAAACAATTATGTAAATTAGCTGTGCTCTTTGGCATTGATTTGCTCAGAGTAGGAGAGAGAACCACATTTTCTGTCAGTTCCATGTTTGATTTGACAGAACATTTTGCTCTGTAATCATCAGTTCATAAAACATGACAACTTAAGCATTTGGATAACTCCAGGGTTGGCAAAAGATGGAAGTTTTCATTTCTGTGTTTTCAGTTAATTTTAGCTATAAAGTCATTATAATCTGTAGAACAGTCCAATAGTGTTTATAAATATATTAGCAAAATGAGAACATTTGTGATTGTATTTATGACACAGTTCAAAAGCAAAGTATAATTCTTGCTAAAAACCAAAGTATTCTTGAACTTCTAGTTTTCTAATAATTTATTCTCCTCCCTTCCTGTTTATTCTTTCCTTCTATGCTTATTTTTTCTCATTTATTTTTCTCACTCCTTTTTTTGTTTATTTTTTGCCCTTTTCACTTTTTTTTTAAAGAAAAGTTATAGCCAGGTATGGTGGCGCACACTTGTAATCCCAGTACTTGAGAGGCTGAGACCAGAGGATCTGGGTTCGTGGCCAGCCTCAGCTACTTAGAGAGGCCCTCCGCAACTTAGTGAGACCCTGTTTCAAAATAATAAAAAATGGGGCTGGGGGTGTAGCTCAAAGGTAGAATGGCCCTGGGTTCAATACCCAATATTGCAAAAAAACAAAAAACAGGAAAAGTTATTATTGGTCTATGTATATCTTTTTCTTCTAAGGGCCAAATTAAGTAGGATTTTCTGTATCAACTTTTATTAATCAGTACCAGATTGTGTTTAAGCTCTTTCAAAGTGCCGAGGCCTTACATCTAAATCAATATATTTGTAATGCTTTATTATTGACTTTTATTGTTAATGAATCCACTTAATTTTTAGCACATTTAGGGCTGAGATGGGCTTGTATTCATAAGTTTATTCACAGCATTGAGCACAGAGCATAGAGCATTGTGAATTCAATAACCATTTGAAGGATGACTTTCCTTATGCACTTATATTCTGAAACAAGTACAGCCGCACCTCCGTATCCAGGTGTGCCACAACCATTGATTTAATAAACTACATGTAGAAAGTATTGGGAAATTAAAAATTGCATTCATACTGAGCATGCACAGACACTTTTTTCTTGTTCCATAAGAATACCATATAATAATTATTTAGATAACATTTGCATTCTATTAGGTTTTATAAGTAATCTACAGATGATTTGAAGTATGTGGAAGGATGTTAGTAAGTTATGTACCAAAACTATGCCATTTTATTTTATTATTCATTTATTTAGCTAGTTGTTGATGTGCTAGGGATTGAACCCAGGGTTATTCTATCTCCAAGCTACAACCCTCACTTCTTTTTATTTTTTGTTTGGAAACAGGATTTCACTAGGTTGTGAGAGTCTTGCTACATTGCTGAGGTTGTCCTTGAACCTGTCATCCTCCTATCTCAAACTCCCAATTACTGGAATTATAGGTGTGCACCACCACACCCAGCTACTGTGCCATTTTATATAAGAGTCAGTCTTGAGGATCCTTGAATTTTGGGACCAATTATCCACAGATACCAAGGTGAGATTGTCGTCGATCATTTCTCCATTCTTCCCTGAGATCCCTGGTAATGCTACCATTGTAGAGACAAATATACATATGGATATATTTATGGTAAATTAATTTAGCATTGATGACACTACCCTGAATTTAATTCTTAATATACACACATATATTTGTGTATATTTAATTGAGAAAGATTTATTTTTTCAATAAAACTTCTAAACTCTTAATTGCATTGTTTTCAGGGAATGTCATCTAGCATTTATTTATTCAATTTTTGTAATAAAAATACTTTGAAAAACAAGTAGAAAACCTCTAAAGAGTGCTTAAAACATAAACTATTTTAAATCTGGCTTCACTTGTCTTTATTTTTACTTTTTGAAGTATTTGGAGTTGCACATAGGGCCTTGCACATTCCAGGCAAGTCCTTCTCCACGAAGCTACATCCCGAGCCCTACACAGTCTGAACATATGACACACACCATCACCACCACCAGGACACAGCCACACCTCTCACAGCCACATCTCTGTGTTTCTTTGTTTGCCACTTTTGTGTGTGTTTGTGATAGAAATACATAAAATGAAATCTACCCTGTTACTAACTTCAAAGTGTCTATTGTAATATTGGCACAATGCTGTTCATCAGAACTCTAGAACTTATCCATCTAGCATGACTGAAACTTTATATTCACTACACAACTCTCCTTTAGACTCTTGCAACCAATTTTATATTGTCGGCTTCTGTGAGTATGACTAGCACAGACACCTCACAAAAGTGGAGTAACAGTGAGTTTGTCCTCTGTGGCTGCCTTATTTCACACAGCATATTGTCCTCAAGATTCTTACATGTTTTTGCAAATGGCTGAATTTCCCTCTGTTTTAAGACCAAATAATATTCTACTGAATGTATAAGTCCATTTTCTTTAACAATTCATCTGTGAATAGATACCTGGGTTGTTTTCATATCCTGGCTACTGTGAATAATGTTGAATTGATCATGGATGTACAGATATATTTTTGAAATTCTAATTTCAATTATTTTGGATATGTACTCCAAAGTGGGATTGCTGGGTCATATGTTAATTCTATTTTAAAAACTTCATTGAACTTCTGTACTGTTTGTTATGGTGGCTGTAATAATTGATATCCACTCAACAGTCTATGAGAGTCCGACTTCTCATATATATTTGAAAAGTAATAGATTTCCTATTTACCTACATTTCTAGAAACTATAAAGTCCCTAAGTTCAAAGAACAATATGAATGATATCCTCTAATTTTATTTTTCTAGAGATTAGTATATACTAGGCATGTTTTAATTAAATAAAACTAAAATTAAGAAATGAGGCGCCGGGCGTGGTGGCGCACGCTTGTAATCCCAGTACTTTGGGAGGCAGAGACCGGAGGATCCGGATTCATAGCCAGCCTCAGCTCTCTCTATCTCTCTCTCTCCCTGTCTCTCTCTCTCTCTCTCTTTCTACTTAGTGAGGCCCTCCGCAACTTCGTGAGACCTGGTTTCAAAATAAAGTATAAAAAATAGGGCTGGGGCTGTAGCATGGAGGTAGAATGCCTCTGGGTTCAATCCCTGGCACCGCAAAAAAAAAAAAAAGAAATGAGTAAATCATTAAAATTCATATTTTGTCTTATACAGAATGCCTAAAATTTAAATATTTTAAACATGGATGTTAGTTGTACATATTTGTTTTTCTATGTAAAAATAAATATATGTATTATATGAAATTAACAATAAAAGATAGCATAATCAGCTTTCATTAAGGGGAGTTTTATCATTATTTTCATTATTTTACAGGACAATTTTCACAAAGTTGCTGATATTTTGCAATGTATCAAAAGAAGTTTTTATATGGATGTGGTTTTTAAAAGGATCTGTTTATGTTACACATTTATTATTTCTTACATTGATCTTTTATAAAATTTGTGCGTCTTCCTTCATCTATTTTATCCATGAATACTGTCATTAGAATTATTGATTACTCATTTTATGGAAGGAGATTGAAGGAGAGGTTTGTTAATTAGAGGCTATTTATAATTTGACAATGCATAATTAAGTTAGTATTTGAGACAATTTGGTGTCTGAAAAAGTAACAGGAAATAACTTTACTTCATATTTTTATGTAAGTAAGGAAAAAACTTTCACAGCATTGCCAAAATTGCTTTTAAGAATTTTCTGAAATGCAGAATTATAACATACAGTAATATTAGTGTACATGATATTGCAGTTAACACAAAGTATAACATAATATAATCAGAAAGCTTAGATATTTTAAAAAATGTAAACTAAGACTAAGGAAAATAAGTAGTGACCTGATTCATGTGTGTGATTCACGTGTGTATTCAGCAATTTCCTAACAAAAAGTTAAAATTAGAAGTAGTGTTAAACCAATTAAATAATATGTAATGACTCACATATATAGTAATACTAACTTGAAAACGATGAACAAAAAATGATTTAAAGAACATACATACTGTAATAATAGCACAACTATATATATATTATAATTGGTACACACACACAATCACACACAGACACCAATAAACATACACATATTTAAATATACATGCCTTTTTAAATATTTTTCCAGGATAATCTTTAATCCACCTCAAATATCTTTCCCATTTTGACCTCATTTTCATATTTAATGTAAATCACATATTACTGACTGAAGACTATCGGTCTTCACATTTTTAGTCACCTTTTACATTCTCACTTTCCTTTCCACTGTGTTGGTAACAAGCAATCTAATTCTCTGAGTGTTTCTAAGCCTAATTTCTATGCGCTATGTCATTTGCTAATTTCTAAACTAAAACTTGAATGTTGTTTATCTCTTTTCTTAAATATTTAATCCAGATTAATTTTGTGTTTTACTCAAGTGTATGAAAAATGCATTTTTTCCCCAAATACTCATTGGATTAATTCCACACATTACTATTTTAATTGCATGAGAGAAAATGAACTTTCTCTATAGTAAGAAGGGCTAGTTGTAGAGAACTTTCTGATAAAAAGTTTTCCTTTTTTTTTGACATTAAGGGAACTTGTGATATCAACTTCCCAGAAGGATTTTGAGAATTGGAGAGACTCATTTCTCTGATAGATTAGGTGCAATTTTGCCTGGAGGTAGGTGACAGAAGAGATAGCCCATGTACTGTGATATGAAATAAGACATAATAGGTTTTGAGTACCTTCTAACAGCAGTTCATCTCTTTTTACTTTCCTGAAATTTTGTAAGTTGTCCTGACTTTGGACATAGTATTGTGTTATCAAACAACTTTTGGATTTAACTAGAATTTTTACAGACCTGGCCTTATCAGCATTTGTGAAATATTACACCAACTAGTGTAGTTGCTAAAAGCAATGTCCAGTTTCCAATTTTTTTTAAAACTGAAGGAGTTTTTTTCTGTATTGAACATCTGTTATAAAAGATGAGTGAAATAATATTTTTACAATAAACATTTCTGAGTAAAGGAAATGTACTAAATCAATTTACCCAAAAGAAAAATGCAATTAAACAAATCTTTTCACAATAAGATTTTGTTTTAAAAAGTCCTATATCTCTCAGAATTTCTATGAATATTTCCCAATATCTTACTATGCAGACACCTTAATTTTATTTCCTGATTTAATAGACGACATAATGTTTAAGTTTCAAATAGTAATAGAATTTTGAGGGAAAAAAAAGAAGCCAAATCACAAAATCTGCAGGTTTTAATATTTAATACAATGCAAGCAAAAAAGTGTGTTTAAAATTTCAAAATATATTTACCAGCAAGAACTTAAGAAAGTATCAAACATGACATATCATTGATAATTTTACAAAAATAATATCCAGGAAAAACATACAACATACAATTCTCGAACATACAATTCTCCTGTCTCAACCTTCCAAGTACTGGGATTACAGGCAGGAGCCACCATACACATCTCGAAATTATTTTCAACATCATTAACTATTAGAAAAATGCAAATCAAAATCACACAGAAATAGTACTACTCATCCATTAGAATGGCTACAACCACAAAGGAAAATATTATCAAGTGTTGGTAAGTATGAGAGTTTGGAAACCAAGGATATTTTTGATGGGACTGAGAGATGATGCAGCCATTTTGGAAAATTTTCTGTCTTACAAATTGTTAAATATAGGTTACCTAGGACCCATCAATTACACTCTTAGATGTATATCTAATAGAAGTTAAAATATGTGTCCACACAAAAACTTGTACACAAATAATTATCACATTAGTCATATCTCCATAGCAGAAATATCCCAAATATCTGTTAACTAATGAATGTCTGAACAAATTGTAGTATATTAATAATAGAAAAGGCACAAAATATTAATACACGTCACACCATCAATAAGCAAGTTACTCATTTTGTATAATTCCATTTATATTAAATATAAACAATAAGTAAACTTGTAAATAAAGAAAGGATATTAATCTTTGCCTAGGCCTGGATGATTGGTGGAGTTGGGCAATAAGGTCTAGGGGTATATGATTTGTCTGGGGAAACATAAAAAAAATTCTAAAACTTATTATAGAAATGGTTATATAACTCTGTGGATATAGTAAAAATTATTGAATTCTATGCTATAAATGGTTGAATTTTTGATATGTGTATTACTTTTTTTGTGTGTGAGTGTGGTACTGGGGATTGAACCCAGAGGCATTCTACCTCTGAACTACACCCCTAGCCACATTTTACTTTTATTTTGAAACAGGGTCTCACTCTATTTCTGAGGGCCTCACTAAGTTGCTGAGGCTTGCCTCCAACCTGTGATCTTTCTGTCTCAGTCTCACAGTGCTAGAATTTCAAGTGTGTGCCACCATGCCCAGTTGTGTATTGTATTTTAATGAATATATTTTAAAAGAATGTAGCAATCTCTCACCTCAGGTCCTATAAGTGTTCAGTTTAGAAAAGGTTAGCAAAATAAACATTAGATCTAGAAAGATAAGAACAATTGGTTAAACTGACGAGCAATTTTATTGACTGGAAGAGATGAAAGTGATTTTTTTGTAGTTTAGAAATCAACTAGAGGTTTTGAAAAGGATATGATGAATGCGACCATATTTTAATTGTATTTTATGTGAGAAGGAGCAGAGATAATGTGTGTGAACTCAAGGTGTAAGGAGATTTTGAATCTCCATTTTAGTTGATGCATATATGAAGTTTTGAATAATCTAGTAAAAAGGAGAAAAACAGAGTAATGTATGAAGTTATGCAATATGTGATATGATTCAGCATAAGCTAAAAGATCAGCTCTAGGTTAAAGCCAAATGAGCAATTCTTCTATTTTATTTAAATGGGAGATAAAATATAAGGGGTTCTGGTGTAAGTAGTTTGGGAAATTTACTGAAAGGAAAATGAGGTAGTTTTCACTTAATAGAGACTTTCCCCAGTGGAATTTGAGATAAAACAAAAAAGCCGAGAGAAATGTTGTTTATAGAACATTAAAATGAAAGACATGTTAATGAGTCATCCAGGAGGAAGAGGAAAAGAGTATTTTACAAAATTTCAAGGTTGTAGGGTCAGTGTTCAGTACCCATTAGAGACTTATGATCATAACATTCAAATGACATCATACGCCACAGTTTTAAAACTTCTCCAGCAGTATTGTAGATAAGCTTTACAGCTTAAGTCTGATCTTTCTCTGGCAAATATTGCAGTGCATGAATTAGGAAATAGATAAAATGATATTAACAAGGGTGTGAATCAATGCAAGGAAAGGGAATATAATTAGGGTAAAGAGGAAAGTGAGGAAGTTGGGTGTGGTGGTGCACACCTATAATCCCAGTACTTGGGAGACTGAAAGGGAAGAAGTGCAGGGTGGATAGCCTCAGCAATAGAGCAAGACCCTCAGCAACTTAGACCCTGTTTCAAAATAAACAATAAGGAGGGCTAGGGGTGTAGCTTAGAAGTAGAATACCCCTGCGTTCAATCTCTGGTATCAGAAAAACAAAAACAAAAGCGCAAACAGAAAAAAAACAGAGGAAAGTGAGGCAATAAAGTGGTGAAATTTAACTACACAATCTGGCATTGGTGCAGCAAAGGTAGTAAATGGTCATAGAGTAGTGATAGGACAGTAAGGGACCTACAAATATGGTAAGTAGTGATGAGAGTGTCAAACGCTTGGGATGGAAGTTTTGGAGGTGCGCAATTACTTTTAATATTGAAATAAAGACAGCAATGACTATGACAATGGATGTTGGAAAAGGAGATTAAGAAAATAACATTTGATCGTAGGATAATAAACTGAAAGGTCAGTGTGGATAGTGTAACTGCCAAGAACACTGACAGAAATCGTGTAGAGAAGACAGAAGGTCATGTGATCAAGTTAACAAGGGAAGGAGTATGACTAGGCGTATCATAAGTGAAAGGGTGTGGACACAGGACACACCACATACCATGTACACCCAGGATGAAGGAAAAAGGTTTATTGTCACAAACCTGACAGGCTGCCTCAGGCAAGCAAGAGAGCAGCAGCTAGGCTCCTCAAGTGTAGGATTTTATACAGTTTAGCTGCAGAAAGCTTGTGGTGGGAAGGCTCGTTAGGGGAGGGGTTGATATTTTGAATACAATATAGTTTTGGCTATGATGTCATTTTGGGGAAGGGGATTTTGATCCGCTGGAAAAACAGAAACTTAACAATAGTATGCCAAGAAACGAAACTTAATTACAGTATGTTGGGAAACGAAACTTTGGGCCTGATATGGGAATGATTTTTAAAATGGCAGTGCAGATGCCAATAATAAGGGATGGAAATATGAAAGAGGGAAAGCTATTACTTTCCACTAGAAAGTTATCTGGGTTTTATAAAAGAAAAATAAGAAAAATATTTCAGAAGAAATAGAAGGTAGAAAGGAGCGCTCCTCCTCCTAATCTAGGTTTTGAAATCCCTGGGATGTCTGTGGGTAAAATGTTGTAGGAATTTCTTCCAAGTGGTTCAGGTTTCAGCCAGAACAAGAAGATAAGAGGGTATTTTGAGAAAAGTCTGAACACATGGGTTTTCTCTAAACTTCTAGTTGCCTCACACAATATTCATTCTTCTCTTTTTTCTAAATAAACAGATCCCTATTTCATTTGGGATGATAATATGCCCAGTTGAAAAGATTATGTTTCCCTAACCCCCTTTTAGAGTAGAGCCCTACTCTAAGAAAGTGCTTGGTAGTAGTTCTAGAAAATGCTTTTTCTAGTTGACTCAGTCTATACTTGGTTTTTCAGCCTTCCAACTTTCAGGCTTGAAGAACATATATATGTAATTCCTTGAACTGAAGGATCATCTTAGATCATGCAGGATGCTAAATTCTAAAGTTGGAGAAATCAAAACCCCAAGGATAATGGATTCTTCATAGGATCCCTGAGTAGTCATCACCACACTGTTCTATCTAGTCACTGACTTTTTATCCTTGGAGATAAATGAACTCATATTTGGCTAAAAAAATGGATTTGAATTTTATCTTAAATGCAAATGAAGAGCAATACTATGAATGAAGTTTTATTTCAGTTTCAAAAAGGAAAGAAGTCGGGCATGGTGGTGTACACCTGCAATCCTAGTAGATGGGAGGCTGAGACAGGAGGACCACAGGTTCGAGGACAGCCTCAGCAATTTAGTGAGGCTCTCATCAACTTAGTGAGACCCTGTTGCAAAAATAAAAAATAAAATAGGGCTGGGGTTGTAGCTCAGAGGTAGAATGCCCCTGGGTTAAATCCCCAGTACCACAAAAAAAGAAAAAAAAGGAAGCAGTACTTGGTGAGAGTGGCTAGGTTGGTGTCTTAGCCTGGAGTGCTCTCACAGATTGCCACTAGCTGGGTGGCTTAAACAATAGAGCATTTATTTCTCACAGTTCTGGAGACAGGGGAACCCAAGATCAAAGTATCAGCAGATTGTGTCCGGTGATGATGCAGGGCAGAGGACCTGGGAACAGGAAGGGTTAACAGAGGTCATCTATATAAAGAACAGAAATAGAGAAGGCTAATGGATACAAGGAAAACGGTGCAAGTTAATACAAAACTTCAGCCCCCAGAGCGATCAAAGGAAAAGGATGAGGAAATAGATAGATGGTGCCAGGAGATTAGAAGGACTCACTGACCGTTGGAATATAGATTCAAATTAAGGATTGAAACTGGGCAAAAGACATTGGGTCCTCAAGAACAATTTCTGACTAATCACAAAAGGGCAGGTGGAGAACCACAAGAAGGGACAAAAGTGCCACTCCCAAAACTTCCAAGGTTACTCTATTTCAGGGCCCCTCCCCTGTGTGGGAGGAGCTTTTTTGTCTTCTATCTTCCCTTGGCTTAAAATAAATCTTTATACCCCTATACCCACCCTTCTGTGGTCTTTCAACTATTAATTTTGCAGACAAGAATCCAATAAAAGGAAAACCTGCAGTGTGGGCCTATTTATTGGTTTATAAATGGCTGATTTTTTTACTGTGTGCTCAATGTCAGAAAAGAGAAGAGATAGCCGGGCGTGGTGGCGCAAGTTTATAATCCCAGTACTTTGGGAGGCGGAGACCGGAGGATCCGGGTTCGTGGCCAGCCTCAGCTCTCTCGCTTTCTCTCTCCCTGTCTCTCTCTCTCTCTCTCTCTCTCTCTCTCTCTACCTAGTGAGGCCCTCCGCAACTTAGTGAGACCCGGTTTCAAAATAAAGCATAAAAAAATAGGGCTGGGGGTGTAGCGCGGAGGTAGAACGCCCCT
>PVJS01059437.1:0-11519 GCA_004027185.1 Glis glis | reverse complement strand
AAAAAAAAAAAAAAAAAAAAAAAAGAAGTGGGGTGGGAGCAGTCATTTGAAATACGACAAGAACATTCTATTCATGACATTCTATTCATGACATGGCCTGCTCTCAAGAGGAACTGCAGCTAACCCTCCATTACCATGGGTCCCATATCCTTGAATTCATCCAATCATAGACTGGAAATATTTGAAAAAGAATTGCATCAGTAACTCAACATGCACAGACTTTTTTCTTGTCATTGTTCCCTAAACAACACAGTATAATAACTATTTGCAGAGCATTTACATTGTATTAGGTATTATAAGTAAACTAGAGATGGTTTAAAACATATGGGAGGAGGTGTATAAGCCATATGCAAACACTATGCCATTTTATGTAATGGAATTGAGCATCCTTGGATTTTGATATATGTGTGGGTTCTGAAACCAGTCCTCTGCAGATACTGAAGCATGACTGTAACTTGCCAAAGTTTAACCAACTGAGATGTACCAGAACCAGACTCACCTGTGGAAAAGAGAATGCCCAGCGGTAGCCCACTCTAGTCTTTGGCATGGGGAAGAGACATATCAGGTTCTCCAAGTGAAGAAAAAATTATTTTCATGTTTCTATCTAGAGCAGGGAAAAAGTAACCATTTAAAAATATACCCCAACTATTCTGTTCTCCTTTTAAAAAAAAGGCTGCCATCACGGGAAATTCTCCAGAGCCAAATCACTTTGGGTCTTACCATTGCCTAACCAGTCTTGGAGAAGGGAATCGCCCAGGCCTTACCCTCTTCAGCCTTTCTATCTCTAAGTGGTAGTGGGGGTGTGGAACTGAGAATCGCTTAATATCACAGGCCAAGGGCAAAGACCTTAACAGTATAATTTATATTTTATCAAATCATATGGGGTATTCATCAAAATAGACTATGGTATGGGCCACAAAATGCGGTGCACCTTAACAAGGTTAAAATAATGGAAATCATACACAGAATGCTACTTAAATAACAATGTGATTAAACTGTAAATAAATAACAGAAAGATAACCCAAATACATGCAGATTAAACAATGCACTTTGAAGTAGAAATTATTAAAGAAAAATTCTCAAGAGAAATTAAAAAAACATATTTTGAACTAAATAAATATGAAACTACAAAATCAGAACTTACAGGATGCAGCAAAGGCAATGTTTGGAGGAAAATTTGTAGTGGTAAATGCATATATTAGAAAAGGAGAAAGATCTAAAAGCAATAATCTAAGTTCCCACTTTAGAAAACTAGAAAAAGAAAAGCAAATTAAATCCAAAATGAGCAGAAAAAAACAAATAGTAAACATTAGACCATAAATCAATGAAGCTGAATAAAGCAATTTTGAGCAATAAAAACCATGCTGGAGGTATCACAGTACCTAATTTCAAATTATATTACAGAGCTATGGTAACAAAAACAGCATGATATTGAAGCAAAAACAGACACATAGACAAATGGAATAGAATAAAAGATACAGAAACAAATCCTCACATGTATAGATTTTTGACAAAGGAGCCAAAAATATATGCTGGAGAAAAGATAGACTTTTACAACAAGTGGTGCTGGGAAAACTGGATATCCATATGCAGAAGAATAAAATTGGATCCCTATCTCTCACCCTGCACTAAAGTCAACTCAAGATAGAGAAAAGACTTAGAAACTAGACCACAACTTTGCAGTTACTAGAATAAAGCATAGGACCAACTCTCTAACACATATGCACTCATAAAGATATTCTCAATAAAAGCTCAAGAAATTAAAACGAGAATAAATAAATGGGATGCCATCAAATTAAAAAGCTTCTGCACAGCAAAGGAAACAATAATGATTTTAAAGAGAAAACACATAGAATGGGAGAAAACCATTGCCACCTACTCCTCTGATAGAGGATTAATATCTAGGACCTATAAAGAACTCAAAAATCTTAACATTAAAAATAAATAACCCATTAAAAAGGGGCAATTGTACTGAGTAGCCACTTCTCAAAAGAAGAAATACAATCATCCAATAAAAATATGAAAAAATGTTGAACATCACTAGCTATTAGGGAAATGCAAATAAAAACTGTACTGAGATTCCATCTAATTCTAGATAGAATGGCAATCACCAAGAATATAAGTAATAACAAGTGCTGGTGATGATATGGGGAAACAGGAACTCTTATACACTGAGGTGGAATTGTAAATTATTACAACCACTATGGAGATCAGTATGGAGGTTTCTCAAAAACTAGGAATGGAACCATCATATAACCATGTTTATAGTAGTACAATTCACAATAGCCAAATTATGGAACCAACCCAGGTGTCCATCACCAGATGAATAGATAAGGAAAATGTGTGTACACACAATGAAATTCTACTCAGCCATACAGAAGAACAAAATTATGTCACTTGCAGGAAAATGGATGGAACTAGAGAATATTATGATTAGTGAGATCAACCAGTCTCAGAAGGACACGGGTTGTATGTTTTTTCTTACATGTGGAAGCTAGAGAGAAGATAGGAAATTAAAGGGACTTTAATGTGGAGACCAGTACCATAGTGGAAGGGGATTGGGGGAGGGACTTAGGGAGGAGAAGAGGGAGTTTGAGGGAGGAAACAGTTCAAATATCACTGGGGCAATATGTGATGGTATTACTACCAATTTCACTAACATATGCAGAGAGGGAGGAGGGGAAGGCCAGGTAGGATGTGGAGAGAAATACACCAAGAGCTATGTGCTTGCATTTTTTTTAATCACATTGACCCTCACTATGATATATAATTGCAATGCACTCATAAAATAATTTTAAAAAGAAAACAAGAATTTGATAGAGAAAAATAATGAAATAAAAGATGATTCTCTGAAAAAAATTAACAATTTATTTCACTCTTTAAATAACAGAATCAAACACATAATGTCAAAGATAGCACATGTCAGTGGCTTTGGTACGTCTTTCCCTCAGAAAACTAGGGCTTTCTTCTGGAAAAACTCTGGTTTTATTTTACAGTGTTTGTTCTTCCTCTACCATGGGAGAGACAGGAACAATCTTCCCTTACTCTTCCTTGTGAAACTCAGGTAGGCTTGCTGGAAATAAAATTTAAAAAAGCACAGAACCCTCCCTAAGCCTATGGTCCCACTAAATCTTCACTCTTGCTAGTCTGCACTCAACCTCCTGAGTTCCACAAAAATTACCATATTAGTATTCCTAAAAGTTTATAGCATTTCCCTCATAGGTATTTATTCAAATGAGTTGAAAACTTTTGTCCACAACAACAACAACAACAACAACAACAACAACAACAAAAAACCCTGCACATGAATGTTTACTGTAGCTTTATTAATAATTGTCAAAAACTGGAAGCAAGTAAGTGTACCTCAATAGGTGAGTGGGTAAACAAACTGGTACTTCTGTAGAATGGAATATGATTCCCCAATAGAGATAAATTAGGTACTAAACTTTGAACAGACATAAAAGAATCTTAAATATGTATTTCTTAGTGAAAGAAGCCGGTCTAAAAAGGCTATCTACTGTATGATGCCAATTACATAATATTCTTGAAAAGGCAAAACTATAGACAGAGTAAAAGGATCAGTGGTTGCAAAAAATTAAAGGGTAGAGAAGGATGAATAAGTGGGGCACAGTGGATTTTTAGGGTAGTGAAACTACTCTGTGGGATACTATAATGGTAAATCCATGGTATTATGTGTATGTTAAAATCCATACAAGAGTGAACCCTAATGTAAACTATGAACCTTAGTTAATAATAATAATATTATTATTAATAATTTTGTTGAAATTCATCAATTACAGCAAAAGTACCACACTAATGGATGATTACTAATAGGTGAATTATATAGATGTGAGAATGAGTATGTATGCAAAATAATTTTGACTTTCATAAGTCAATGCAATGCTACTGCCTGGTTGTTCTAAGTTGAATGTTTGTCAAAGCATCACTCAACACATAGGTCTTTTACTTCTGATTAAATAAAGTGTAGCTTGAGAGTTGGTAAATTGCTATTGGTCTTAGTTTTCTAATGATGTTGAACAGTAATGGCAATGGCATTTTTGAATAGAAAAGGGGTCTTTATTTGAAAAACAATCTGGGCAAATGTGAACTAGGGTAACTGTTCTCTGTGTAGGGTATCAAAGAACATTTATTCTGGGATAGTAGTAACAAGAGGTCAGGGACTGAGGATGTAGCTCAAGGGTAGAGCCTGTGATCTGCATGCACAAGGCCCTGGGTTTGATACCTAGCAGAGAAAAAAATAGAGATAGAGATAGAGATAGAGATAGAGATAGAGATAGAGAGAGAGAGAGAGAGAGATCGGGAGTCTCTTCTCCATGTTTTCTTTCCTCTGCTGCTGCTGAAGAGAGCCAATGGTGTAGCCTTTATATGGGAGTGGCCTGAGCACCTGGTGGTGAATCAGCTGCTCACCAGGACCACTAGCCTTGGAGTGTCAGATAAATGAGAAATAAATCACTATTGTATTTGAGTCATTTGCATGTTGGGTCGATTTATTAGAACAATCTACCAACACTACTAATATTAGTGGCATGGGACCTCCTGCCTTCATCACTCAAGAGGGGCAGCTGTGGAGGAAGACTGAGTTTGTCAGGGAAATGAGTGACATTTTATACCTGATGAACTGGGAACAAATGTTAAAGATTGGGTATTTTTCCAGGAATGTGACCCTGTCGCATTGCAATAAGTTTCTGCCCAGCAAGTGTTTGTGTCCAACCTTCACAATAAAATAGTTAGCAACCAGGACACTGCAATGGATTCTGTTCTGGGAAGTAATTGTTCCCAAACATTGGCTCAGCCTTCTTCAATAATCTCCTCTGTGCAGAAGCTTACCTTCTCTCCCTCTGCTCAAACTTCCCATCAACAGCACTTGCCTTACTTCAATACTTGTAATTAATGTTATCTCAGCATTTCCCTGGGTAGCTTAGTTTCTTGCTCAAATATTCTTTTTACTGAAATACAGTTAACCTAAGGAGATGAAAGGTCAGTGCTAGTGGTCACTGCCTTGTGATTGAGCAGCTATTGCCTGGCTTGAAGGAACTAATACAAGATTGGGTTGGAGGGGAACTTAGATGAAAACCCACCCATCTGTGTGGTTTCTGTAAATAACTTTATTTCCACAGGCACATCGTCTGGGATTTTCTTACACTTTCCTTTGCCTGACACTAGGAGAATTTAATACCTGTCTTCATGGAGTCTTGTTTGCCATTTCTCATAGCTTTAGGTATTTAGATGAGTAAAAATTTTATAGCTTATTGACTTTTTCAAAAACTTTTTCAAATATTTTAATTTGAATAGTTAAGATGTTCCAAATCATACATAAAAGAAAATGTGAGGCTTTAACTTTGGATAGAAATTATTTCATGAAGAACTATTAAGATAGGTTTCTAAAATAACCAGTGTATTTCTGAGATTCTATGAATACCTAGCTCCTGATGAGCTTCTGCAGAATAAGGCTGTTATACTTTTATTGCTATGTGTATTACTTAGGTGATGTGAACAATTATTCTGGCTATCGCTAGCTATGACTGTCACATTTATTCTAATATTTTTATTGTTTCTTTATTGAAATATTAAAAAAAATTCTCAAGACATCGCCCAGAGAAAAGCAGTAACATTTCTGATATATATCTACCTGCTCAGTCAACAAACATGTATTGCATGCCCATTATGAGTCAAATACTGTTGGTAATGTGGGATGAACGGGATGGGAATGTTTGATGACCTCTGGACAAATCACATACACCACTTAGCTACTTAGGAAAAAAGAGATTTACTATATGAATGAGATGTTTGTGATACAGTTGAAAGGACGGAATCAGAAGGAATCAGACTGGGTCTCTGGTACTCGCTAGGTGAATGCCTTTGAACTTCCCTGTCAACTGAGGGTCTAACTTTGGGGAAAACACAGCTGGGGATCAGCAGCTGCTGTGTCAGTTATTGCCTTTGGGATTATATCACCTTACCTAAAATCCAAGCATTGCTTCGGAGCTGGTTGTTTTTGTTGGTGATGCACACAGTGGGTGTCTCATATAATAACACCTGTCTTTTCACTCTTTTAGTTCTGAATTCAAGTCCCTGTGAAAGCACATTTAAGTGAAGGCACATAAAGCATATTCCAGAACCTAGCAGTGAGCCGGGCGTGGTGGCGCACACTTGTAATCCCAGTACTTGGGAGGCTGAGACAGGAGGATCGCGTGTTCACGGCCAGCCTCTACTACTTAGCGAGGCCCTCTGCAACTTAGTGAGACCCTTTTCAAAATAAAGAATAAAAAATATGGCTGGGGGTGTAGCTCGGTGGTGGAATGCCCCTGGGTTCAATCCCTATTACTGCAATCAACAACAACAACAACAACAAAACTAGCAGCAAGGGAGTCTAACAAGTGTATTTCTTAGTTTTCGAGACTTCGCAGTTCAATATGTCATGATTTGCAGAAGTAGAAACAGATGTGAAAAAAGCCAGGTTACTAGATTTACTTCATAGGAGTAAAGATAGATTAACTATCAATTAAAATATAATATAGAAAATATAGATGCTATAGAAACAAGGGCAGGGTCAAAATCAGACCTGGAGAACAGTGAGTAAAGATTTCCTGGTAGAAATAATAACTAAGCCCTGGCCAGAGAAAAGATTGAGTCAACCAGGAAAAGGGGCTCTTCACATCTCCCTCCCTGCTTTGGTACTGGGGATTGAACTCAGGGGCATTCTACCTCTGAGCTACACCCCCAGCCCTATGTTATTTATTTATTTATTTATTTATTTATTTATTTATTTATTTACTGGTGCATTGTAGTTTCACATCATAATGTAGTTCAGAGTGATAGGGACATACATGAGACAGGGTCTCACCAAGTTGCTGAGGGTCTTGCTACGTTGCTGAGGCTGGCTGTCTTAGTCTGCATTCTCAAAGTGATAATCTAAAGAACTGACAATACAACTTAGAGGAAGGAAGATTTATTTGCTTGCAATTTCCTTGGAAGTCCTGGGTTCAGTCCATGTAAGGCACATATAACAATGGCATACTAGAGGAGATAATTCAACACCCTTTCAGAAAAAATGCTCTCAGAAAACTAGGTGTAGGAAAAAATTTATCTCAACATAATAAAGGTCATCTGTGAAAATCCCACAGCTAATATCATATTCAGTAATGAAATACTGAAAGCTTTTCTCTAAGGCTATAAAGGTAAGAATTCTCATTCTTGCCACTTCTGTTCAACATAGTACTATACATCCTAGCCTGAACTATTAGGAAAGAGAATAAAAAAGACATTCAAATTAAAATGGAAAAAGTAAAATTATCTCGGTTTACAGATGACACAATCTTACATCTAGAAAATCTCAAAGACTGCATAAGATAAAAATAAATAACTAGTAAGTGAAATATAGTAGAATTGTATGGTAGAGATTGAATACACAAAAACTAATTGCATTTTTATAACTCACAACAAATTTTCTGGAAAGGAATTTTAAAACCAATCCCATTTACAATAGTACCAAAAAGAATAAAATTCATAGGAATATACTTAACAATGAAGGTAAAAGTCTTATATAATGAAAACTACACATCACGATGAATTAAATTTAAAAAGATAAAAGTAAACAGAAAGATATCCTATGCTCATGGATTGGAATGCATGATATTGTAAATATGTTCATTCTACTCCATGCAATCTATAGATTAAATATTCTAACACCTCAATGGCATTTTAAAAAATAGAAAAAAATTCTTAGAATATAGCCTATAGATCCATACCCCCCCCCATTATAAGCAAAAACAAAGTTGGAGGCATTGTATTCTCTGATATGGAAACATATAAAGCTGTGGTAATTAAAACGGGATGGTTGAATTCAAACATGCCAATAAACCAGAGTAGAGAGCCTGGGAACAAAACCAAACATATACCTGGCTAATAGATCATTGACAACCAGGACGAAAATGCACAATGGGAAAATGACATTCTCTTCAACAAGTCTGATTGAGAAAACCAGATATCCACATGCAGAAGAATGAAACTAAAACCTTCTCTTACATCAAACAAACAAACAAAAAACACAATAAACTCAAGATAGACTGAAATTTTAAATATGGGATCTGCACCTCTAAAATCCCTAAAAGGAAACATAGGGGAAAAGCTTCATAGCATCAGGCTTGATAATAATTTCTTTGATATGACACCAAACACACAGCAGCAAAAGCAAAATTTCACAAATGTGACTACATCAAATTAAAAAGTTTCTACACAGAAAAGGAAATAATCAGTAAGTGAAGACATAATGGATAGAATGAGAGAAAACATTTGCAAACCACACATCGGATAAGGGATTAATATTCAAAACACACAAGGATTTCATACAACTCAATAGTAAAACAAAAACATGTAATCCAATTAAATATGGGGCAAAGCTCATAATAAACATTTTTTTTCCCAAAGAAGACATACAGTGGACAACAGGTATACAAAAAGGTGCGCATCATTACTAAGCATTATGAAAATGCAAATCAAAACCACAATGAAATATCATATCACACCTGTTATAATGACTGTTATTAGATAAAGAAACAAAGAGGGAAGAGACAGAGAGAGAAACAGATAGGCAGACAGAAGGAGAGGAAGAGAGAGAGAGAGACAGGGGGAGAATAATCAAAAACAACGTGTTGGTGAGAATGTGGAGCAAAGGGAACATCTTAGCATGGTTAGTTGGAGCTCAAATTAGTAGAGTCATTATGGGAAAGAGTATGCAAGTTTTTAAAAAAAGTTTAAAAATAGAACTACCACATGACTCAGTTTTCCCACTGTGGCTATATATCCAAAAAAATTGAAATGAGAACCTTGAAAAGATACTGCACCTGTATGTACATTGAAACATAGTTAGACTAGCTGAGTTATGGCAACCATCTAAATGTACCTTGACAGATGAATGGATAAAGGAAATGTGGTTAATACATAAAATGGAATATTAGAACTTATAAAGAAAGAAGCCTGGATATATATATATATATATATATATATATATATTATTTTGACAGTTTTCATCACTGAACACTGAAATATTCTTTTTTCCAAATTAAAAACTCAAGAATTATATGCAACAACAAAATTTAACAAAAGTAGAATTATTCAGCATAAAAACTCAATAGCTGAGGAAAGAGAATTTGCAAAATGTACTCTAATTACAAGAATACAAATCACCACAAACATCATTCTAAGCTTGTTTTTATTCAATAATATGATTGGATTGGTAGAATATTATCTTTATTAACTAGCAATGCTTGTCTAAGGAATTGTTGTCTGAAGAGCAAATCCCTTCGCCCCCCCTCTCCCCTCAGCCCCATTCTATTCTCTAATTTCTCTTAGTTGAACCACTTTAGATACCAAATGGAATCATGCAGTTTGGCCTTCTAGAACTGTATTATTTCATGTAGCATAATGTCCTTCAGGTTCACCCTTTTTGTGACAAATATCTGGGCTTCTTTCTTTATAAGTTCTCTGTTCTCAGCCTCCCAAGTACTGGAATTACTTATTTATTTATTTATTTATTTTTTGCGGTACTGGGGATTAAACCCAGGGGCGTTCTACCTTCGCGCCTCACCCCCGGCCCTGTTTTTTTATACTTTATTTTGAAACTGGGTCTCACGAAGTTGTGGAGGGCCTCACTAAGTAGAGAGAGAGAGAGAGAGAGCGAGCTGAGGATGGCTGCGAACCCGGATCCTCCGGTCTCCGCCTCCCAAAGTACTGGGATTACAAGCATGCGCCACCATGCCTGGCTTCAAAATAATATTATTAATAAATTATATATGTATTTCATTTGTACTCATCGAATTTTATGATTGCTCTGCTAATTTGTAAATTGTTTTATCTACTTCACTTTTTAGTTATTTTGCACAAAGTTGTACTCATATTAATAATGATTATGACAGGTTAATTGCAAATTATTTTACATTTTAATTGAATTTTTCACATTAGACTTTTCTTTCATTTGTATTAATTTTTTTCAGAGTAACAAAAACATGTCAACAACTGCCATATTCTAAAAATCTCATTGTAGCTGGGAAAATATTATGTCATTGATATCATAATAACAATAATCTTATAATCCTACATTAGAAGTTACTGCTAAAGATCAGGGCAAGACTTTCACCAGTGGGAGCCTGGATCAGAAAATGAATCTTCTTGCCTCTTCTTACCAGACTTTTCAGAGATGTGGAGTTTAAAAGGTCTCTTATAAAACTTTACCGCAAGATTTATCAATCAGTTATTCTTCATGTCAAGTAATGATCAGCCCAGTAGTGTACCTTATATTTGTTCTCTCCCCTTCTCTGCTTCACTGAACTTTTCTGAGATTCCTGCTTCCTTATAATTTCATTGCAGCATTCATTAGTAGTCTATAAAAATTTGTGATTTCTGGGTAAATAGGCTAAAAGAGTTGGTACCAGGATTAGTCCTAGAAAGCAGAGCCTCAAGATGATATTTGGATTAGGTTATTCACCATTCTGATGCAAACAGGAGACCACGACTGATGAGGAGTGGCTTTGTGATAACCCTCATAGAAATTTGCACCTGGAAATACAAGTGAGGAGTATGGGTGGAAATTTAAGTTTTAAAGGTTGCAGTATAAAGTAGTTGGGGTATAAAGTGTTGAGATATACAGATGGTTCTAGAAAGGTATGGAGACAATGATATTATTAATAATTCATGACTAGACGGGCTTTCATTGACAGCATCTGAAGTTTTGAAAAAAATAAAAGAATGAATTCAGGACAGATAAATGCAAAACTATGTCATGTTGTGAATGCCAGTGATTCTGTATGGTATGGTTGAAGGAGGATGTAATCTCTTTTAATAAGTGGCAAACCATACTGAAAAGCAACCCCAGATTCTGATTTTGAGATTGGTTTAATTTTCATATTGCCTGCCATTGCTGCACCAATTTCTGTATCTTAATTCACACTTTAGTAGTGTGAGGGATTCCTTCAAAATCACTAATAGTGTATGTAAGGATTCAGGCTGGGTTCAGGAGATATTAAATGTTGATGCTAGTCTAATATAGACTTAGGCCTAACTACAGTCCTACTCAGTGGTACTTCTAAAGTACAGTGGTAAAGCAAAATCTTCCAAGAGTTAATTACCTTTGTGTGAAGGGAGAAATAGTTTGAGTTATAGATAAACATCATATATTACAGTGGCAAATGGTTTGGCTGGTGAATGAGGGACCTGGAGGAAGTAATGCTGGAAGATTAAGAAAAAGTAAGCAGGGCCGGGCATGGTGGCACACGCTTGTAATCTTTGGGAGGCGGAGACCAGAGGATCCGGGTTTGCGGCCAGCCTCAGCTCTCTCTCCCTGTCTCTCTCTCTCTCTCTCTCTCTCTCTCTCTCTCTCTCTCTCTCTACTTATTGAGGCCCTCTGCAACTTTGTGAGACCCGGTTTCAAAATAAAGTATAAAAAAATAGGGCCGGGGGCGTAGCGCGGAGGTAGAACGCCCCCGGGTTCAATCCCCGGTACC
>PVJS01059436.1:0-11519 GCA_004027185.1 Glis glis | reverse complement strand
CACATTCTCACCACTGTAATTCAAAATGACTGACCACACAACATAGAGGAAGGAGATTTATTTGCTCAGTTTATTGAGATTTAGAGGTTCAGTCTATGTCACACCAGGTCTTCAAAGCTCAGAGCATGGCAGCAGGAAGTGGAGAGAGGGAGAGCACAAGGGCTCTGCTCACATCATGGAGGCTGGAAGCAGAGAGATAGAGAGAGAGAAAGAGAGAGAGTAGGAGGAGGAGAGAACACATCATGGAAGCTGGAAGCAGATATATATATATGTATATATATATATATATATATATATATAGAGAGAGAGAGAGAGAGAGAGAGAGAGAGAGAGTAGTAGGAGGAGAGAACCATATATAATCCCCAAGGCCACACCCCCAGGGACCACGCCCCACTCCCAACATTGCTACCTTGTTTCCATGAAGGCCAGGGGGGCATTCTAAATCCAAACCACTGCAGCTATCTCAGCCAGTTTCTCCCTATTTGAGGATGTTGCATCCCTAGCACATTCTGCAGATATGATAGAGAACTGCAAGCAAGGACTCGGGATTGGATTGGTCCAAAGCCACCAAGAGAACTGTCTTGCAGATATATTTAGAGGTATCTATTTCCACACTTCTCATATCATCAGATTTTAGTTCCCGTAGCTTCATCTTTTCTATCTAAGTTCACTCCCAGATGAGAGAGGATTTGAATGGAGAGTTGATGTAGCTTAGCTTGGGTTGGGAGGCCAACTGTAGTTGGGCAGCTGAGCATTCTCCCATGGTCGCCTTCTGCCTGAACACAGGCCATGCTCACTCCTAGGTAATTTATATAAATAATCTGGAAAAACCAGATGCAGTTACAATCATAAATTATGCTCTGGCTAGCCCTAGAAGGAAAGAGGAGTACTTCTAATTGTCCTGCTCTTTAGAAAGTTTGGAAAACAGACTATTTGTCTAAATGATATAATCACTAGTTCTACTTAAATCTTAAAAGTTATTCGATGGTGTAAAAATAGATTTCTTTTAACACATTTTGGATTTTTTTCATATGAGTATAGTAAAAGAAGCAAGAAAATAATCTAAGATGTATCTATTAAAAGTAAAATGTTCCTTTGCATTTCCTGTGAGATACCATGGTCCAGAGAAACAGGTGTGGGCTTTGGAGCAAGTGGAGAGCCAAGAGAAGGATCCAGAGCTGGGGCAGAAGGTTGGAAGGATCTTGGTGTGCAGCTGCACCATGTGGGAAGACAAACAGCTGTGTGAGTCAATGAACCTTGCACAAGGGAGCAAAGGGAGATCCTTGCTGATGAGGCCACAGCTAGTTTTGTGGGTAGAGGCTCAGTCCAGAGGGCTGTAGATGCTTCTGTAGAAATCTCTGGGTAGTTTCAAAGGATCAGTGTCTAATAACTACGATGGGCAACTGTGTTTCTTCTGGTTCTCCGTATACATTTTTTACCACCTTTATTTTTTTATACTTTTATGGGTGCATTATAGTCTCACATCATAATGTAGCTCAGAGTGATAAGAACATACATGCACACAGCACTTAGTGAGCTTCCCTAGGCTCTCTCCCCACTCCCTCCCCTTTCCCATACATGGTATTGGGATTGGCATTGATAATTTCACATACATACATAATGTCAATGGAAGTGTTTCCTTCATTAATTCTCCCTACTCCCCGCCCCCTCCATTGCTCCACTGGGGTTTCTCCTCCATTATCTAAAGTCCCTCATGTATCCCAATTACTCCCTAGCTTCTACATATAAGAGAAAACATATGACCCTTTCTGTGACTGGCTAATCTCACTTAACATAATGTTCTCCAGGTCAATCCATTTTCCTGAAAATGACATAATTTTTTTTTATTGCTGAGTAGAATTTCATTGTGTGTATATCCCATATTTTGTAATCTGTTCTTCTGCTGATGGACACCTAGGCTGGTTCCATGATTTGGCTATTGTGAATTGTGCTGCTATAAACATGGGTACGCATGTATCACTATTCCTCCCACTCTCTTAAACCTACCCTCCTGAGGCTTTTGACTCTATGACACTGCCAAAATGTCTCTTGATCCACTCACCAGTAAGATGATCTCTACATTGCTAAATCTAATGGTCAAGTCTCAGTCCTCTTCACATTGTCTAGGTATAATTGAAGAAATGTTTCTGAGCATGTGCCACAGGCAAGCTCTGTACAGGGGCTGTGAAATTAAACAAAATAAGAAAAAAAAATCCCTACTTGCTCAGAGATTACATTCCATAAGCATCATTTGAAAAAGATGATCATATTCTGATTGCCTTGATTATTAAACATGTCTTTTGTTCATTAGCCCCTTGGATACAACACTTTTGATTCACCTGCCTTTCTGGCTGTTTCATCTCAGACTCACTGGCTGCTTCAAGACTCATCTTCTCAACCTCTCAACAGTAGAGAGCCACACTATCCAGCCCTTGGACCTTCTCCCCAGGTGATGGTCACCCAAGTCCGTATCTGTAAGAACTATCTTCTTTCAGGGTCCTCTTCCCTTAAATGCCTTTAAAAAATTCTTTCATGGGTGCATTGTAATTATACGCCATAGTGAGGTTCAAAGTCATACAAACAAACATGCACATGGGTCTTGGTGTATTTCCCTTCATGTCCCACCCTGCTACCTATCCCTCCCTATACATAATAGTGAGATTGGTAGTGCTACTTTCATACATGGACATAGCATAATTTAAACTATTTCATTCATCAGTTTTTCCATTTCCCTCTCCCTACCCCCTTCCCATGTCCCCTTCCACTGTTCTAGTGGTCTCTCTCCTCAATTATCCAAAGTCCCTTTTGTTTCCTATTTTCTCTCTAGCTTCCACATAGGAGAGAGAACATTCAGCCCTTGAAATTTTTGATCAGAGAGCATAGTTCTACCACTTTATTCAAGATTGAACCTGTCCATCATTTTCTGTCTTCTTATTTTTTCTTAGAATTCATCACTATCTATTCTTATATATCAATTTGCCTATTTATCATTTTCTATGAGAGAATGGTGGCTGTATTTGATAACCATGCATTATATTCTTAAAAATTACTATAAATAATAGATTTAAAATGTTCTCATCACGAAAAATGATAAGTATGTGAGGTACCTTATGTATTAATTAGCTTGATTTACCCATTTCACAATGTATACATATATCAAAACATCATGTTGTACACCATAAATATATATATAATTTTATTTTTCAATTAAAAATAAATAAAAAAGCCTGATTTGGAAAATTTCTCTGAGGGATTGACAATTGTGATGAAGATAAAGAAGGAATAATCGTGCAAATCTGGGATATGTTATACAGAGGGAACATGTGCAAAGGTCCAGTGGCAAGAAGGGGAGTGACCAAACTGAGTAAGAGAAGACATGTTCATGGGAGAGGAGTTCAAATGAGGCTGGAGAGATTGGTAGGGACATAACTATTCACAACTTGTTGATTAAAAATTGCTTTTTAAAAAATTTTAGAACTTATTCTAAAAGAACTGCAGAATTACTTAATATTGTAAGCAGCTGGGTGACCTGATTGGCTCTGGATTTCTCAACTACTCTAGTTGATGTATATAGAACACAGTATAGATGGAGATAAGCAAGAAGAGAAACCTTTAAGTGGCTACTGATAATAGTCTTGGAGAGAAATCAGGATCATGTAGACTTAGATGTGTGACAGAGGAGAAAAATGGTTAGCTTTGAGGGCTGAGAGGTACATTTATGGTACAGAATTAGGTATGTGGAATGAAGGTGAGAGAAAATCCTGGAAGGACTCTTTTTGGCTTGCTTTGTGTTGAGATAAAGAATTCTACAAAAGAACTAGGTTTAGGAAGCAAAGGGGGTAATCTATAATTCAATTTTGGACTTTCTTTGTCCCTTTTTTTCAGGCTATATAATAAAATCTCTTCTAGTCCATCTTTCTTTCTCTTCCTCCCCAAATTCTTACAATACTTTCTACTTACCTGCCATCCCCTCAAACTTTGCCCCATTCCCTGTTCTTCATCTCTTTTCTAAACTCCTGGAAGGAGAAGTTTGCGTTTTAGATTTTGCCCAGGTGGTCTGGTTTCCTATCTCAGTTATAGGGTTGTTGCTATAATGACTTCTGCTTCTTGCTGACTTACAGATCGTAGTTTCTTGATCGTGCTCTGTATATGTATTTTTCTGAGTTAAATAGGTGCTTTTCAGGGTCGTGTCTTTAGACGTCGCTTCCTTCCTGAGCTGTGTCCCACAGTGATCGCATCCACTTCCATTGTGCCACGATCACCTTAACAAAGCTGAATCACTCCTCTGAGCTACAGACCCAAATTTCTCCAAGGGTATGGAAAAACCCAGGTGTTTTTCCTACTCACATTCAACGTACTTCAGATGCGGAGGGTATTTGCCCGCTTACCAAGCAATTCTCTGGTGGACACTACCTGGGTGCCGTATAATTCAAATCTAACACTATTTACTTGGATTTAGCATCAGATCCCACATGTTAAAGGCTCAATCCCACCAGACTGCCCCCTGCCGCACTTCAGATGCCAATCATAAATAGTAGGCTGTACCCTACACTTCTGACTGATAAATCAGTCAGCTATAAATCAGGCTGCCACTATCTGCTCTTGGGTTAGATTAATTTGCTAGAGCAACTCACAGAACCCAGGGAAACACTGCCAAACACTTGAACACTTGTTACTTTATTAATGAAGGACAGAATAAAGGATACTGATGAACAGCCAGGTGGAAGACAGCATAGGAGGAGCATAGGAGGAGGCTTCCATACCTCTCCTGGCACACTGCCCTCCAGCAGCTCCATGTGTTCAGCTGTATGGAAGCTTTCTGAACCCAGTCCTTTTGGGTTTTCACAGAGGTTTCATCATATAGGTATGGTTGATCAAATCATTGGCCATTGGTGATCAACTCAACCTTTAGCTTATCTCTCTGTGAGGAGGGGTTGGGGCACAGGGTGAAAGTTCCAACCCTCTAATCACATGGTTGGTTTCCCTGGCAACAAGTTCCCATCCAGAGGCTGTCCAGAAGCCCACCAGGAATCATCCCATTAGAATAAATAGACTACTGTTGCCCAGGAAATTCTGAGGGATTTAGGAGCTCTGTGGCAGACAGCACTCAGGAAATTTCAAAGGTCTTAAGAGCTCTATTTCAGGAACTGGAGGTCAAAGGTCAAATATTAGAACAAAAGATTATCCTAGTGCCCCTACATACAAGGGTTTCATATGTTCTATGCCAGGAACTTGGGGGAAGAGACCAAATATCTATATTTTTTATAAGAGTACAATATCACAAGTTCTATCTTCCTATTAATGTCTCTATACTGTGTCAGCAGCTTCAACTTAGAGAGTCAGTCATCCTCTTACTCCCTCAACCAGGTCACTTGATGTTTCTTTATGTTATTAAGGGTTCTGCCAACTTCTCAGTCCCTTAGGAAAATCTAATGTCTTATTCTTTATGTCTCCATCTTATCAAATTAGTTGTTATACCCTGTTGATTCTCTTACTTTGACTCTCTCTTGCATCCAATATCTCTTCTCTGGTGTTGTTACTACTCTAATTTAGCCTTTTACTATGTCACATTAAGATTTTAAAATAATTCTATCTTATATTCTTGTTTCTAGCTTATCCCTTTGTTTACCCTATTTCTGTCAGATCAACCTTTTTGCATTTTTTATTTTATTTTATTTTATTTTTTGGTACTAGGGATTGAACCCAGGGGCATTCTACCTCTGAGCTACACTCCCAGCCCTCTTTTATTTTTATTTTTAAACAGGGTCTTGCTAAGTTGCTGAGGCTGACCTTGAACCTGTGGTCCTCCTGTCTCAGCCTCCCAAGTATTGGGATTACAGGCTTGTGCCATCACACCTGGCTAAGATCAACTTTTAAAAAATTATGTTTGAGCCAGGCATGGTGGCGCATGCTTGTAATCCCAGAACTTGGGAGGCTGAGACAGGAGGATCACAGTTTTATGGCCAGCCTCAGCTACTTAGTGAGGCCCTCCACAACATAGTGAGCCCCCGTTTTAAAATAAAGGATAAAAAATAGGGCTGGGGGTGTAGCTCGGAGGTAGAATGCCCCTGGGTTCCATCCCCAGTTCCGCCAAAAAAAAAAAAAATGTTCAATCACTGTTATTTTCTTAAATAAAAATGCTTGAGTTCCCTCATAGCCTACAGAATGAGGTTCATACTCCTCAGCCTCAAAGTTTCAGAACCTTTTCTGGTATAGCTTCACCCTCTTTTTCCAGGCTCACTTCCTGGCATTGACTTGGCAAAGCCTTCTCTTCTGACCCAGCAGAACCAAAACTACGGTTCTCTTTTTACAATCCATGTTCGCTTGTCCTGGGGCTTATTTCCTTGTTTTAGGAATAACTTTCTTCTATATCTCTGTATGTCAGAACCTTCATCTTTTAGCACCTTTTCAGTACTATATCCTCCATGAAGTTAGATACCAACAGAAGGCTTATCTTATCTCTCCAGGACTGTACTCAAGATTCTTGAAACGTATCAAGTAAGAAAGACGTAAAGCCAGGTTTGGTGATGCACACCTGTAATCCCTGTACTTGAGAGGCTGAGACAGGAGGATCACAGGTTCAAAGCCAGCTTTAGCAACTTAGCAAGACCCTGTTTCCAAATTAAAAAAAAAAATAGGGCTGGGGGTAGTTTGGAGGTAAAATGCTCCTGGGTTCAAACCCCAGCAAAACACACACAAACACACACACACACACACACACACACTCACACTCACATGAAAGACAAGATGATTAGGGGTTTATTTGGTATTATGAGGATGTGAAAAGAAATGAACTGAGTCTGTGACCCATTTCTTTGGGGTCTCAGAGTTTTTCATGTTAGACATTTATCTCAACTAATAAGTGAACTACTTGGTGATCTACATGTAAAAGATATTGAACATTGATCAGGCCAGTGAATGAGAAATCCTGTTTAAGGTTGCTAGAGCTAAGAAAATTAGAAAGGCAAAATCTGTAACTATGAAATTGGAAAGATACTTCCTTCTACCCATCTAGAAGCACTGGAGCCAGGCACCGCCTGCTCTGGTTATACTCATTACGTTTAGCATCTAGGCTATAGTACCTTTCCAAAAACTATTTAGAGCACTGTCAAAAAGAGCCAGCTTATGACTAACTGGTAATGTTTTGAAGAGAACTGAATATATATATATATATATATATATACATATATATATATATATATTTGCTTTGCTTTGGCAAAGATGAAAATTATGGGCAGATTGGTCCAACTGATTTTCCATTTTGTTTTGGGAACAATTAGCCTCCAACATGTTGTATAGCTGCTAGGGCACTGCCCAAAGGCCAAGTTACTCTCTTCAAATTGGAATCATATCATTCTTTTCAGCATCACTGGTACCCACAGCCAAGTTCCTGGGCTTATGTCACTTTGCTGTAAGTTCCAAAAGGGTTGATTTCACTTCTAGCATGTTCTTGATCTTTCTTCTGGGCAACCAGTACAGTGTGATTAGATTGACTCATTGTAAATACACTGGAGAATTTTCATGGAACCTGATTTTGTTATTGAAATAAAGCATTTACTACTAATCAGGTTCTCACACGATTAAGGGCACAACTGGCTCTTCCCTTAATTGTTGTTAGATCCAGATTCCCAGCTATTTTCTACCTGACATTCCCTGAGAGAGTAATTTTCTGGAGTTTGTATACTTGCCACGCATGGAAGAGCATTATTCACCCATTTACAAAGATGCTTATAGATGCATCTGATTGACCTATTGAAATTGCTTAATTAATTAATCAGTTAATTAATTAATTTAATTTTTGTGGTGCTGGGGATTGAACCCATTCTACCTTTGAACTAAATCCCCAGTCCTATTTTATTTTATTTTATTTTATTTTTTTTTTCGGTACTGGGGATTGAACCCAGAGGCATTCTACCTCCGAGCTACACCCCAGTCCTATTTTTTTTTATACTTTAGTTTGAAACAGGTTCTCACTAAGTTGTGGAGGGCCTCACTAAGTAGCTGAGGCTCTCTGCAAACCTGCAATTCTCCTGTCTCAGCCTCTCAAGTACTGGTATTATAAGTGTGTGCCACTATGCCTGGCTTATTATTTTTTATTTTGAAACAGAGTCTCACTAAATTGCTGAGAGCCTCTCTAAGTTGCTGAGGCTGACCACGAACCTATGATCCTCCTGTCTCAGCCTCCCAATACTGGGATTACAAGCGTGCACCACCATGTCTGGCTGAAACTGCTAATTTTAGATACATATGAAAATTTCCCTTAACATTTCCATCACAGGCTTCATGGCACTTTCACATTTATTTGTAATTTTGTACGTATTCCTGACACTTAACTACTTTGTGGTTTGTTTTTTCTGATCATACCTGATTGTGGGGTTCTATACACTCTTCTCAGTCTCTAAAATTAAAGCAGATATGTGATTTTTTTTAGGAACTTTAGATTTTATACAAAGAGTTATGGAAGGAAACCAAGGAAATTTAGGTGGGTGACTGATGAAGGAAGCAAAGGATGAACACATATATTCACAAACATGTATTCCAGGAGTAAAAGTGGCAATTGTTATTATTTTGGCTCTTGTAATCTGCTATTATGGGAACTGAATACCTTTTTTGAAGTGCACAAAAATTATAGTATTTGTAGAACACATTGAAATAAGCTGGGAGAGATTTGAGGGCATTTACATAGTGTTTGGTAACATATAGTTATAAAAATTAGATTATAAGATTTTAAGGATTACATGACTCAAATTTTGATAAAATGTCACAACTTTTTTGGAGAAAATTGAGCTTGCTTCTGTTTCTATTTAAGATTGTTACACACAATTCCTATTTCCATGATTATCTCTCTAATATCTTGATAGCCACCATCATCAAGAAACAGTTTACTTAAGTAGTCAACAAATTTCTAAAATTGCAATCATTTAAAGATTTTGACAATTGATTGTATTTTATGTTTTAATTTCTTTTCCCTTCATTGATGAATGCAATGTTAAATTTTCTGGTAATAATACAAATCAATTTTGGCTCCAGTTGGCCCTTTTCATATCAATTATTTCAAAATGATAAAATCTCCAAATGATAAATCTATAAGTTCCATACATACACGATCAGAGCCATCATCCTACAACAATCTTGCATACATTTAAATGCTAAATTTGTAAAGTGCAAAGATAAATATCTGGACTCCCAACAGTAACCCTGACTGCAGGAGCTCTCAAGAGGCTCCCTTCTTCTGCCTTCCAGACTAATAGGAGCATCTGCAGCAGCTCTGTGGCCCCTTGTCCTCATTGGCAGGAGTGGGCTGCTGGCTATTGAAGAGGGTATTTGGGTGGGAGACACCTGCTTTGCCCACTCGGCAGAGCAGCAAAGTGTTGGATTTCTTTCCCTTTTGTTGCTAGCAGTTGTCACTAGATGCCCCTTTAGAGCCATTCCCTTTGGGGAGCATTCTAAGGTCTTCAGATAAGGCTGCTGGTGGTAAAAAGATTTTACTTCTATTTTCCATACCCCCAGGTCCTGGTGTGGGCACTAAGGGCTGATTCATGGTACCACTATGCTAACGTACAGAGAGCAGGCCATTCTTGCATTATAATTAGTAGGACTGTCTCTGTGATAGAGGTAAGAGGGTTCCTAGGCAAGGTGTCTGCAAAGTTTTACCAGTCCTTTTAATAATACAGAGAATATTCTTAGGATATAGAATGGGAAACTGGAGTCAGACCTAGTACAAAACTTCCCGAATATAAGTTTGAATTTTAGGGCTCTAAGCAAAAAATGGTGTTTCATCCTCTAGCATCTTTCTAATATTACCATTCTCTACCAGTGCTAGAAAAGACCTTACCACCATCTGCACACATTCCCTTTCATGTTTTTCTTTTTTGAGGCATCCAGCATTTCAAGGTCTTCCTAATAAGGCCAATACCAAGGTCACCATCATTTCATACCCAGACACCCCCACTCCTATTTGTATGCCCTTTTTAATAGATTACCTACACTGCAGCCAGATTGATTTTTTAGAAATTCAGATTGGACTATATCATCCTGCCTGAATCCTTTAATGTTTCACCATTTTTCTCAGGAAAAAGAACAAAAATCCTTAAAATGGCCTTAAAGCCCCTATGTTTTAGCTTCTGCTTAACTCTACAGCTTTAAAATATTCCATTCTACATTATCCAAATAATTGTGTCAGTTATCCATTTAATATTGTGGGTGTCTATGTGACTGTATGTCTGTATATTTGTTGTTTTAAAATGCTTAAAGACACTGGGGCTCCTCCATGGCTTATGAATGTAATTAAAGTGTGGAATAAGTATTTTTAAACCAAAGATATAATGAAATCACTAAATCTCATTTTCTTAATGATCTGTTTACATGTTCACATGGCAACAATCAGGGATTTGAAGCATCTGAAGAGCCTTTAAGTTCAATTATATCAAGCCTAAAAGCCACATAACTTGGTTAAACATCTGAGTTGATTACTCTCCCTTTTCATTAGAGCTTAGAATTTTGCGCCTCTTTGTGGAAATGAGTGAGACTTTCCAATTGCCTTGCTCTGTGTATTCTCAGTGTTCACACAGTCAGGAGGAAGAAAGAGTAACTCCTTTGGAATTAAAGACAAGTCAAAAATTAAAACAGATATTTATGACAAAAGATTTAGCCTTAAGGCATTGGAAAGAGTTGAGATGAGCAAAGCATCAAACCAAAGGAAATAAAGTATCTGGAGAACCCAGGAACTCCTTGGACAAAGGCCTTTGTATGAAAGCAGACACTAAACATTTGTTTAATGGCTTGGCTGGCCCAAAGAAATAAAATAGAACTACCCCGAGAAATAAGAGGAAGAAAAAAATATGGTAATCTCTGAATCAAGGTTAAAATTTAAAAGGATACTCATGGGGTTCAGATGAAGTTGAAAAATATTTCATCAGAACTTGAATATACGGAAGCTTGAAATGGCAGTGGGACTTCTACTGTCAACCTAGCTCTGTGTGCAGAGGATTTACTCAAGGAGTGTTGGGGCCACACCTGTGCTCATTAGTTTCTCTATGTGGATGGTATTGGCATGGCAAATGAGAAAATGGAGGCATGTGGAGGAGACTTCTCACTGGTTGGAATCACTGCAATTCAGGCTTCAAACTGCTGAGGTGTTTTGAGCCTTGAGTGATGATCAGGGTTATGAACTATATGAGAATCCAAGTTTACTTTCAAGCATTTCAGTAGTGGGATAAAGAAGGTACTTACTAGCTGGGCATAGTGGCACATGCTTGTAATCCCAGTACTTGGGAGGCTGAGACAGGAGAATTGTCAGTTTGAGAACACAACTGTTTCAAAATAAAAAAGTAAAAAAAGGCTGAGGGTATAGCTTGGAGATAGAATGTCTCTGGGCTCAATCCCCAGTTCCAAAAAAAGAAGTTACTTAATAGAGTTGTAGTTAGAGAAATACTAAAAGGCAGTGGTCTTCTATGAGTCTGATCTTTGGTGATGATTATTTTCTTTTTTTTTTTTTTTTTTTTTTTTTTTTTTTTTTT
>PVJS01059435.1:0-11519 GCA_004027185.1 Glis glis | reverse complement strand
GAGGTTCATTAATGGAATTACTACCACCAGCTATGTGTATGTATGTGAAAATACCAATGTCAATCTCAGTACTCTGTATGGGGAAGGGAGGACATGTCAAGGCAGCCAGGGTGGGGGGTCCCACCAAGTGCTATGTGCATGTATGTTACTGTCAACATGGTTTACATTATGATGTGAGACTATAATGCACCAATAAAAGCACATTATTAAAAAAATTCTTCAGTCACATGGAAGTATGTTAAAAGGATTCTAAGCCTTCACTGAAAATCTATGAAAACCTCAACATCAATTTCTCAATAGATTTGAGCAATTTGATTTCTATTTTAGGTTGCTTCATTTCCTGACTCTTAAAAATATTGACATGTTACAAGAATTTTGGTTGAGAGATTGATGTGCCAGTTTATGACATTTATCACCAAAGTTAGATGAGACCCTTTTTCATTGAAAAACAAACAAATGGTTATTGAGCATTCCTTCATGGGGAAGAATACATGTTAGGTGTCAGATATAATGTGAAGAAATGTAAATCAGACTTCCTGGCCTTGAAAATTTGAAATCTAGTGAAAATTAGATAAATTTTATTCCAAATATGATCAAAGATGTACACCCACACTCAATATGATCATATTAAAATACCAAAAATTATATGCAAAAAACGTGTTGGGCCAGGTTTAACTGAAGAAGACACAGCATCTGTCACAGACCTGTAATAGCAGAGATCACACAAGATTTATAGCTCTAAACAATTTCCTTAAAAGTGGCAAGAGAGGGTATAATATTTAAATATTTCCCTTGACTAAAGTTTAATTAGGTCTTGAAGGAAAGAACAGACTGGCCTTATGTCTTTGATGCAAAATCAGTTGTTTTCCTAATTTTATAGAAATTGTGGACAAACAGATATATTTTTTCTTAAAATCAATCTTAGAAGAACAATAGAAATTTCCAAGAATTTTTCCCTTTCAAGATATTTAACTGGACAGCAAAGTGGAAAAAGTTTGTCCAGTTCAAACATCCTCTTAACTGAATCGATATGTAAATTTATAGAACAATGGTGCTTGCTAAGGCAACCAGGGACATTTGTAACCCAGAAAGAAAGAGTTCTATTCATTAACATTACAGTATTACAGAGAAGGTCACTTAAGCACATGGTAATATTCATGACCATCAGGAAAGGAAGGATCAGTATCAGCCTTGTGAAAATTAACATAGTTTTATAAATCAAAAAGAAAATAAGTGATGTGTGCATGTATGACTCTACCACCCTGAACCTCATCAAGATGTATGATTACAATGCACCAATAAATTAAAGAATAAAGATATGCTTGTATATCTTTATTATATTTGGAATAAGAATGATGCTATTTAAATCCACATATCTTGTTTAGTAACATCAATAGGCTGTTTTTCTTTAATATTCATAACAAGGCATTTTATAACAGTAATATATATTATGTGCATTTCAACCATAAAGTGTTACAATAGCTGACACTGCACACTGCATCCAAATCCTGTACTAGTTCCAAGTTTTTTTTCATAAATTCATCTTCTTCCCTTGCAGAAGTGATCCCCAAGTAGCTCCCTCCAGCAATGGACTTTACATCAGAGAAATCTAATTTCATAAAAAGGAATGAAGATCATTTACTGTAGTAGAGTATACTTTTTCCCCAGCATATGAGGTTTCTCTATCTCCTTAAAGAAATCTATCTTGTCCTTGCCTCCTGAAGTCTATAGAAAATATTTCTACAAAAATTTAACCCACCTGAGTACTAATATGCAATTATATAAGATTGCACACCAGTTCATGTTAGTGCATTTACCACTAATGTTAGTATCATCATCATCATTTATTAGAAAATGGGTTGAGAGGCAAAGAGTAATGAGAGGAACAAGGTAGGCAGAAAGAAAGTAGTACTAGCATCTATTCTCAACATTTCTGTGACATCATTTTTAAAAACCTCTTTTTTTATCTCTTCCATGACATCTAATTTTCAACTACACAAAAGAATCTTCTTTCTGGAAGTTATAAACAATCTGGCTCACACCAATAGTTTTGGCCTTTACAAAAACTGTGTCTGGGGCAATTTAATGATGAGTAGCCAATGCAAAGCTTTATAGATTTTACAATTGAAAAAATAGCACCTGAAATGCAAGGTCAATCCAGCATTCATATAGACATAATTAAAAGCCACACCCACATCCACCAATGACATGAGCACCTGTGCAATCAGTTTTCTCTGGCCAGCTTCCCAACCAATTATGCATTATTCTCTTGGAATTATTATATCATCAACAGATCTGCGCATAGACAATTGAAATTGACTAAAGCATCTTTCCTAAAATATAGCCATTTTAATCACAAAGATAGGAAAGTGGCACTCTAAGGACTTTTCATTTAAATTTATTTTCAAGATCCACAATATGAAATAAGAAAAATAAGCAAACCTTATGTCAGTACTCAAACTATTTCAAAAGGTTTTTCACAAGTGCAAGATTTCCAAGGAAGAACTATAGTAACTCAGAAAGAGTCAAGGAGAATTGCAACAACTGGGAATGCTCAGATAATAAAATGTTTTAATTTTCCTTTTAGATTCACTATATATGCCTCTAGCTTGCTATATCCTGTCCTTGGCAATAATCCCTATGTGAACCTTCCTGACAGACTCCTGCTTTTTGGAGCAGCATGTAAGAGTTCTTGTGTCTCCTCCATCCAAGTGCAGTGTAGTATGTCCCACCCTCAGAAAGAAAAATCTTTTAAATCTTTTTAAATAGTCCTGTGGCACTAAAGTTCTCATAAGGTATCAGGTAAAAATGAGGAACAAAGTATTAGAACCTGAAAGAAAGGCCACTTTTGTTAAAAAGTGGCTCATGGGCCGGGCATGGTGGCACACACTTGTAATCCAAGTACTTGGGAGGCAGAGACAGGAGGATCCGGGTTCATGGCCAGCCTACTTAGTGAGGTCCTCCACAACTTAGTGAGACCCTGTTTCAAAATAAAGAATAAAAAATAGGCTGGGGGTGGAGCTCAGAGGTAGAATGCCCCTGGGTTCAATCCCCAGTACCACAAAAAAAGAAAGAAAAAAGTGGCTCATGACCTAATTTCCTCCCAGGGGCTCACTTCTTAATCCTAGTGCACTGGGGATTAAGTTTCAACATGAATTGTGAATGAGCACAAACATTTAAAGCATACCATTTCATCCTTGGCCCCTCAAATTTCAAGTCTTTCTCACAATAGCTCTCAGTCTTGACTCATTCACAATTCACAAAAAAACCTCATTCACATTTCACACACAAAAATATTCACAATTCACAAAAAAATTCACTCATTCACAATCTACAAAAAAACTCATTCTCACAAATTCAACTTACAATAGCCCTCCAAGTCTTAATTCGCCCAATGACCATCAAAGTCTTAACTCATTCAATTCATAAGTCCAAATCTATAGTCTCATTAAAATATCCCCTAAGTCAAATATGGATGAGATTCAAGGTCCAATTCAACTTGAGCAAATTCCATGAGCCTGAGAAATCAAATGAGGTATGTGATTCCAAAATGCAATAATGAGACAGGTCTAGACATCTTCACTTCAAAATGGAGAAATAGGAAAAGTAGAAGGGGTAACAGGTTCCAAGTAATTCCAAAATCCAACAAAGTAAACAATGGTCAATTTTAACACTTAGAGAATAACTTTCCTTGGCTCCATATGCCATCTTCAAATACACTAATTCTATACAACTTTCAGAAAACTAAAAGAAGGGAATACTCCTCAATTAATGTTATAAGCCTAGTAATAGTATGATACCAAAACCACAACTGGCACACAAAAGAAAATTGCATACCAACATCCTTCATAAGTACAGGTTAAAAAAATACTCAAATGCTAGTAAGAAGAACTCAGTACTGTGTAAAAGAATCAATACTGTGACAAGATTGGAGTTTATGCCAAGGATGTAAAGCTAGCTTGATATCCAGAAATCAGTCAATGTCATCTGCCAAATTAATAGACTAAGGAAGAAAAATCACATTATCTTATAAGTATATACAGAAAATAATCCACAAAATTAAATACCCATTCCTGATAATAATAAAGAACATTTTCAACTTGATAAAAATAATTTTAACCAAGGCAAAAACAAAAAGATAACATTACATGTATTACAGGAAAAATGCATATTTTCTTTCTTAAATTGGGAAAATTCATAGATATCTGCTCTTATCCATTCTTAGCCAACATAATAAGTGAAAGTATAATCATTGCAAAATGGAAATAAAAGAAGCAAAGACCCACCCATAAGGAAAAAGTCAAAAAAGTATTTTTATTTATAGATTACACAATTATCTGTGTAGAAACTTCTAGGGAATCCACAAAATGTGCCCTAAAACTCATAAGCAAGTTAAGCAAGATGATAAGATATAAGATATACATTTTTTAAAAATTCAACTGCATTTTTATGTACCTCTATGAATTCATAAACACTAAAATTAAAATTCAATACCATTTGGAATTGTTAAAAGGAAATGGAATACTTAGGTGTGTTTGTAGAAAAATATGTAAAGGATTTATATGCTGAAAACTACAAGATGTTTTTGGAAATAAATCAAAGGAAAACTAAATAATAAATATATACATCATGTTCCTGGCTATAAAGACTCAAAATAGTTAAGAAAGCAATTCTCACAAATTGCTCTACAGGCTTTTGCTATCAATATATCAGCAAGATTTTTATAAATATAGAAAAATTTTCAAAAGAGCTAAATATAGAAAAGAGCTAAAGCAATTTTGAATATAAAAATAAAGTTGAATCTTGGCAGGACTTTACCAGAGGCTACCAGCATTGTGGCTTCTACAGAAGATCAATGGAGATGATGCCAGCGACCTGTTGTGAACCCAGCAGCTGCAGAAGAGCAGCAGTGAAGGTGAGCAGCAACTCGTTCCATGTGTGACACAGACCTAAACTGCCAGGATGGCAGAAGTGGCAGCGGCACCATTTTGGTCAGACCGCACCAACAGCAACTGGCATTGCAGCTTCTGCAGGCCACCAACAAAGAATCCAGAGAGCTCTTGTAAAACCAGCACAGCAGAGCATCAGCGACAAAAGCGAGCAGCAGTTTGATCCACACTCAGCAGAGTCCGCAGGGCCCGGAGGCCTGACCATAACCTGCAGGAGCGACTGAACATACCCCCCAGAGATTAAGAGCAACAAGCTGCCCCAGGGGGAGACACCCAGTGCAGCAACAGGGACTCGCGAGGTCTGAGACGGTGCGGCTTGCCCGGCAGAGGTGGGAGTGGGGTCTGCTGTGGGAAGCAGTAGATGCATGAATAAGCAGACAGCCCCTGGCAACATTTGGGTGGGACAGACTTGCAGCACACTTATAGGGTGTCTTACCGCTGAGGTACCTGGGGAAAATTGGACCAAACCAGCCCTCTATGTGGAAAACGTGAAGTTCCGTGTTTGCACAGAATTGGGGCAAAGCAACACCACTGCTTCTGTAGGCAAAGAGAGACACAAGCCCAGGTCCCCCTGCTGGTGACACCTGCCATAAGTGTAGACAGAGAGAGACATAGGGACAGCCCAAGTGGGGACCATGGAGACACATGCTTGCAGTGAGAAGGGCAATAGTGACACTGGTCACTTGCACAGGTAGTGAGAGGCACCAGGCAAGGGTCCCAATCACTGAAGGAGACCAAGAACTGGGCCTGGAAATGGACATTATACCGAGAAAGTGAGAATAACCATTCAGTAAAGGCTATTCACCTTTAAGGCTCACGTACTAGCAACTATCTACCTCCAGGATAAGAAACTATAAAGGGAGAGGGATTAGACATAGGATACCTGCAGAGAGAGAGAGAGAGAGAACTACCAAAAGCAACAAAGGTATAAACAACAACAACAAAAAACCCTGAAATCATGAAAAGGAAGGATAGCAAAGAAACAATGAGCCCCCACAATCCCACAAAAACAGAACCCGCCAACTCAGAAGTGCAAAGATTGCCAGAAGGACAATTTGGAACTTCAGTAGAGGAAATAATACAGGATTTCCAAAAAGAATTCAGAGAAAGCCTGAAAGGAATGAAGGATCAAATAAGTAAAGAATCCAACACCCTGAACAGGAATCAAAAAGAAGCTCTGAAGGAAGTGAAGGATGCAGTAATTGAAATGAAGGCATCAATACAGACCATCAATAATAGACTAGACCACATCGTAAACAGAATCTCACCCTTAGAAGATGACCTCTCCAAAAATGAACACATAGTATAAAAATTAGAAAAAACAATTTGAAAGCATGAATTCGACATTGAAGAGATCTCATCCAGTCTTAAAAGAGAAAACATAAGAATAATAGGAATAGAATGGGATTAGAAACTGAAACTAAAGGAATCAATGATCTATTCAGAGAAATAATATTAGAAAATTTTCCAAACATAGAAAGAGAGGTCGATACATAGGTACAGGAAACATATAGAACCCTCAATAGACAGGATCAGAGAAGAAGTTCACCATGCCACATAATAATCAAACTGAATAATGTAGAGGCCAAGGAAAGAATCTTAAAGTCAGCGAGAGTAAAAGAGCAAGTAACATTCAGAGGCAAACCAGTAATAATTGGCTCTAATCTCATCAGTGGCTAAATCCATTGATGGGTTAATAAGTTGAATGTATTTATTAGTTGGTAACTTAGGCAGGTAGGAGTGACTGGAAGAAGTAGGTCACTAGGGGTGCGGCCTTAGGGATTATATATGTCTCTTGTCCCTATCCCTTCCCCTTGTTTTCTGCTTCTAGCCTCCATGATGTGACAGTACCTCCCTCCCTACACCCTCCTGCCACCAGTATCATTTATGCTTCAGAGCCAGACAAAAGAACTGGAACCTCTGAAACTGAGTCCCAATAAGTTGTTATTCCTCTAAGTTTTGTGTGCCAGTGTTTATATCACAGCAGTGAGAATGCTGACTGAAATGGTGCTCAGGTCTCCATTGTTCTCTTCCTCTGCTCCTGCAAAGCTGGAAGTCTCATAGTAAGATGACAATACCAAAAGATGGTGCCTGCTCTGTCACTCTGGAGGACTGGAGGGCCCCTACTGAGCAGAGCCCTTCTGATGACATGTGGCCTGAACTAGAACTAAAAGGTTGATGTGTGAAATTTTCATATGCAATATGAAATATTAAAGAAATATATAGCTTACAAAAGGACAGAGTGGTATATGAGTAGCCTAACTTTGGAACTGTGTATTTATAGTCCTTTTCCTGAGTTATTTTTCATTAGAAAAAAACTGATTGCAGCTTTATACTGTTTAAATCTTCTTGCCCCACAACATTCAAGTCTATCCAATAAACTAACAAAATCTTTGGGGATTGTTTTCATTCAAATAATGTTTTCTACTCAATGGAAGTATATGGAATGAAAAAAAAATGTCTTGAGTTCTGAACAAAGTCAGTCCAAACACTAAAACTCAAAAAATAGAAAAACAGAGTTGATCTAGCATTTATGTATTGATCCAGTAGATAGTTTCAGAGCACAAAAGAGAGGCTTAAAGAGAGCACATTTTGTTCTTGTGAATTTATTCCCATTCTTTGTTCAATTTCTATTCCAGCATTTTTCATGATAACATACTGTAGGTCATGTTTTTATGTGCCAATTGCTGGTGAAAACATGTCTTGCTCTTAGAAGCATGAGAAAAAAAGCACTTTAAAAGTCATCCTAAACACCATATCCTCTGGAGAAACAATGTTGGTTGCCCTAACCATTACTTTCTCATGGAAAATACCACAAAACCTAAAGCTCAAAGGTCTGGATTTGGGACTTACATATTTGGTGGGAGAATTAAGCTCACAGTATAAAAGATTTGTGTATGTAATTATTTTTATTGTTTATAATATTATGAATTTTATATACTCATTTACTTATATTTTATGAGTTGCTTTCTAGTCATTTATTTAGAATCTTGGGCAATATATTTTTTATTTGTTTGTTGTGATCATATATGCAGTTCCAGGTGATAGAGGCATACATGCACATGGCACTCACTGAGCCCTCCCCCAGTTCCCACCCCACTCCCTCTCCCTCCCCACCTTCCCATGCTCAGCACAGTGCTCGGCTTTGATAAGCTTGTGTATGTGCATCATGTCCACTGAGGTATTTCCCATTTCAATATTCCTCCCCCCTCCCATATCCCTCAGTTAGGACCCCTCCTTCACTCCACTGAGGTCTCTACTCCTTTGTCTGGAGTCCCTCCTGTATCCCAATTTCTCCCTAGCTTTCACATATGAGGGAGAACATCTGACCTTTCATTTTGTGACTGACTAATTTCATTTAGCATAATATCCTTCAGTTCCATCCATTTCCCTGCAAATTACATAATTTTGTATTTCTTTATGGATGAGTAGAATTCCATTATGTATATATTCCATAATTTTGTAATCCATTCATCTGTTGATGGATATCTCAGCTGGTTCCATAGTTGAGCAATTATGAATTGTGTAGCTTTAAACATAGATATGTACTCATTACTATGGTAGTCTGGTTTCAATTCTTTTGGGTAGATACCCAGGCGTGGTATAGCTGGGTTATATGGTAGGATCATTTCCATTCTTCTGAGGAACCTCCACAGTGTCTTCCAAAGTGGTTTCACTAATTTGAAATCCCACCAACAATGTATCAGAGTTTCTACTTCTCCACATCCTCACCAGCATTTATTATTGTTTGTGTTTTTAATGATTGTCATTCTAATTGGGATTGGGTGAAATCTCAGAGTAGTTTTGATTTGCATCTCTCTGACTGCTAATGATGGAGAACATTTTTCATATATTTATTGGTCATTTGTATTTCTTCTTTTGGGAAATATCTATTTAGTTCATTTGCCCATTTTTTTATTGGGTTATTTGTTTATTTGGCAGTGAGTTTCTTGAGTTCTTTGCATATTCTAGATATTAGTTTTCCATCAGAGTAGTAGCTGGCAAAGATCTTCCATTCTGTCAGCTCTCTCTTGAGGTCCTTGATAGTTTTCTTTGCTGCACAGATGCTCTTCAGTTTAATGCAATCCCATGTATTAATTCTTGTTTTAATTTCTTGTGCCTTTGGGGTATGTTGAGGAAGATTTTACCTGTGCCTATATATTGGAGTCTTAGTTTTATGCCCTCTTCAAGTAACTGCAAACTCTCTGATCTAATTTCCAGGTCTTGAATCCATCTTGAATTGACTGTAGTGTAGGGTGAGAAAGTGGAATTTATGTCCATTTTTATGCATATGGATAACCAGTTTTGCCACAACCATTTGTTGAAAAGACTATCTTTTTTGGCCCCTTTTATAAATAATCAATTGACTATAAGTGTATGAATTTGTTTCTGAATCTTCTCTTCTGTTCCATTGGTCTATATGTGTCTGCTTTTGTGCCAATACCATGCTGCTTTTATTACTATGGCTCTGTAGTATAGTTTGAAGTCAGGTATTGTGATGCCTCCTGCATGAGAACTATTTTGGCTATTCTGGGTCTTTTGTTGTTCCAAATGAATTTAAGGACTGATTTTCTAGATCTGTTAAGCATGACAATGGTATTTTAATGGGGATTGCATTGAATCTGTAGATTACTTTTAGGAAGATGACAGACATTTTGATATTTATTCTACCTATCCAAGAGCATTGTATTGGTCAGGGTTCACTAGATCAACAGAATTCACAGAATGAAAAAAAAAAGATTTATTAGATAAGCTCACAATGTAGTCCTGAGTTTCAACTGCACGTGAAGAATCAGAGGAATCAGTAGCTGGTCAGGCGGTCTAAGAGCTGAAGCCTTAGGATTGAAGCAACCACCAATTCAGTCCAGTCCAAGATGTGAAGATAAGGAAGCTCTTTGGAGAAACGATGGTGAAGTTTCAGCTCGAAGGCTGGAGGCCAATGATCTCAGATGAGAGCAGAAGATCAAGAAGCTCTTCAGGGAAATGGCAGAGTTGGAGACCGATGATCTCAGACGAGAGCAGATGCATTTTCTTCCGGAAGAGTCGCGGCTCTCTCTACATGGCTTTCTCCTTCTTTTTATCTAAGTCTTGCACCTATCAGAAATCTGCTGTCCACATTTAGGGCAGGACTTCTGGTTCAATCTGCTGTTATACAACCAAAATCACATGATCTTGGGAGGGTCAAGTTGACAAACCAGACCAACTATCACACTGTAGAGAATAATGAACTTATGTCAACATCATAAAGGCAATATACAATAAGCCCACAGCCAACATCATATTGAATGGGGAAAAACTAGGAGAACTCCCTTTAAAATCAGGAACAAGACAAGGATGCCCACTATCACCACTCCTTTTCAATATAGTGCTTAAGACTCTAGCGAGAGTAATATGACAAGAGATGGAAATCAAAGGAATATAAATAGGAAAGAAAGAACTGAAATTGTATTTTAATGGGGATTGCATTGAATCTGTAGATCACTTTTAGGAAGATGACAGACATTTTGATATTTATTCTACCTATCCAAGAGCATGGGAGATCCACCTTCTAACATCTTCAATTTCTTTATTGTTTTATAATTTTCATTGTAGATATCTTTTACCTCCTTGGTTAGATTTATTCCTAAGTATTTTATTGTTTTTGAGGTTATTGTGAGTGGAAATATTTTCTGGATTTTTTTCTTCAGTGGATTTATGGTTGGCATATAGAGAAGCTTCTGAATTTTTAGATTGATTTTGTATCCAGACAGTTTGTTGAATATGATAATTTCTAAAAGTCTTTTGGTTGAGTTTATTGGATCTTCTAAGTATAGGATCATGCCATCCACAAATAGGGACAATTTCAGTTCTTTCTTTCCTATTTATATTCCTTTGATTTCTATCTCTTGTCATATTGCTCTCACTAGAGTCTTAAGCACTATATTGAAAAGGAGTGGTGATAGTGGGCATCCTTGTCTTGTTCCTGATTTTAAAGGGAGTTCTCCTAGTTTTTCCCCATTCAATATGATGTTGGCTGTGGGTTTATTGTATATTGCCTTTATGATGTTGACATAAGTTCATTATTCTCTACAGTGTTTTTTAACATGAATGGATGTTGGAATTTGTCCAATGATTTTTCATTGTGTCTATTGAAATGATCATGTGATTTTTGTTCTCAGTTTTCAGTTCTATTTATGTGGTGAATTATGTGGATTGTTTTTCATATGTTGAACCAGCCTTGCATACCAGGAATGAACTCAACTTCGTCATGGTGTATAATTTTCTTGTGTTTTTAATGAGTGCTGCTAATATTTTGTTTAGAAGTATTGCACTTAAGTATATCAACAATATTGGTCTGTAGTTTTCTTTTCTTGAGCTGCCTTTATTTGGTTTGGTATTAATGTGATGCTGTCTTTAGAAAATGTGTTTGGGAGAATCCCATCTCTTTCTGCTTCATGTAATAGATTGCAAAGTATTGGGATTAGATCTTCTATACATGTTTTATGAAATTTTGCTGGGAAACCATGTGGACCTGGACTTTTTTTTTTTTTGATGATAGTCTCTTTATTGCTGTTTCAATCTCTTTGTTTT
>PVJS01059434.1:0-11516 GCA_004027185.1 Glis glis | reverse complement strand
TTTTTGAAACCGGGTCTCACGAAGTTGCGGAGGGCCTCACTAAGTAGAAAGAGAGAGAGAGAGACAGAGAGAGACAGACAGGCAGAGAGAGAGAGAGAGAGAGAGAGAGAGCGCTAAGGCTGGCTGCTAACCCGGATCCTCCAGTCTCCGCCTCCCAAAGTACTGGGATTACAAATGTGCGCCACCACGCCCGGCCTTTTATACTTTATTTTGAAACCAGGTCTCACGAAGTTGCGGAGGGCCTCACTAAGTATAGAGAGAGAGAGAGAGAGAGACAGGGGGAGGGAGAGAGAGAGAGAGAGAGCTGAGGCTGTCTGCGAACCCAGATCCTCTGGTCTCTGCCTCCCAAAGTACTGGGATTACAAGCGTGCGCCACCACGCCCGGCCGAGAGACTGAGTAATTCTAAGTAAATACCCAATTTATAACAATGAAACTGATGACTTAGAAATGCAAGTGATAGTCATTGGAAGTAAGATTAAGATATTTAAATTTCGGGATCTTTTATGAACAGGACACATGAACCATTAAAATTGTCTTCACTAAATGTGTCACCAGTGCTTTTCAAATTCAATTAAGAAGGAATTTTCTTTTGTGTCTTCCAAAGAAATAAAGAAAGAGGAAGGAAGGAGGGAGGAAGGGAGGGGAGGGAGCCAGCCCTGGTGGCACACACCTATAATCCCAATACCTGGGAGGCTGAGATAGGAGAATCACAGGTTCAAAGCCAGTCTCAGCAACTTAGTGAGGCTGTCAGCAACTTAGCAAGACCCTGTTACAAAATAAAAAATAAAATAGGGCTGTGGTTGTAGCTCAGAAGTAGAATGCCCCTGGGTTCAATCCTTAGCAAAAGAGAGAGGGAAGGAGGGAGGGAGTGAGGGAGGGAGAGAGAGAACATCAGGTGCAGGCCCAGCGTGGTGACTGATCCTTAGTAGCTATTATACCTGGAAGTCTAAGATCTGGAAGAATGTGGAAAACCCATAAACAAGTTACCACGGAAGTGCTCTCAGAGTCCATGAGAGAGCGAGATCATAGATCTCATGATGTCAGATCTTGTGACAGATCTCAGGCAAGGGAACCATGTCCACAGTCACATGGAGAGAACACAATTTCCAAGTGCGTGGAGGTCAAAAATTATGGAAAAGTTTGCACAATAGTGAGTGACCCAACTTAGCTGAAGTATAGGTGATGTGTGGGGGAAAGAGGAAAGGATGTTATTTTAGTAAAGTGGTTTAAAGCTTGAATGACAGCTGGAAGACCTAAAATACTAGGACAGGGAAGTTGAGTTTTATTTGGTTGAGTAAGTAGATCTGTAGAGGTGTCTGAGCGGTTAGATGCCATAACCTATGTAAAGTATAAGAGATGACTAACACAAAGCCCTTTCCTTAGTGCGCTCCTTTGTAAGCCACCTATAAAAAAGAATGTGAACTGTTTCTAGTAGGATTTGTTTTGAACCCTGTATAGTCAGCCTGTATATCTGTGGTTGCTTACACATTCATGGATTCAACCAACTGCAGATCAAAATTATTTAGAAAAAAAAAATGTGTTTGTACTAAACATATCAAATATTTTCTTGTCATTGTTCCCTAAACAATACAGTATGACAACTATTTATATAGAATTTATATCTCATTAGATATTATAAGTGATCTGGCTGGGTATGGTGGTGCATACTGGTAATCCCAGTACTTGGGGGGGGGGGCTGAGACAGGAGGATCACAGGTTCGTGGCCAGCCTCAGCTACTTAGTGAGGCCCTCCGCAACTTAGTGAGACCCTGTTTCAAAAATAAAGAATACAAAATAGGGCTGGAAGGGTAGCTCAGAGGTAGAATGCCCCTGAGTTCAATCCCCAGTACCACAAAAATAAATAAATAGATAAATAAATAAATGAACTGGGGGTGATTTAAAGTATACAGGAGGATGTGTTCAGATCATATGCAAATACTATGCCATTTTATATAAGGGACTTGAGCATTCAGACTTTGGTATCCATGGGGAATCCTGGAACTAATTCCCCATGGATACCAAGGGACAACTATATATTCTTTCTTCAGTTTCCTCCAGAGACCAATGCACACTTGAAAGACAGCTGGTAGGGTTAAGAGTATTGCTAAAGTCAGTGGAAAGAATTTTTCATCTGTCTCAGAACAGATGAAAAGCATCACAGATATAGGGAAAGAATGGGACCCACAGATGGCAGAGTGGTCAGGCTTAGCCAAATTCTCATAAATATCTCAAAATTCAAAACAGAGAGCTTTATATAACCTTCATGTGGTACTTCAATAATCAATTTAATAACTCTATGAAATAAATCTCAGCACTGTGAAAGAAAAAGTCATTCTCTCATGACATTGCATAAGGTAACTTTTGGTCAAAAGCCTTTGTTTCTTCAGAGGTTGGCCCCCTCTAGTACCTGTTTCTAGCTTTTCCCTGCCAATCTGCCAAATTTTCCAATTCTAACTCGGGCTCAAATATAACCATGCCTCAGGGTTGCTACCTCAGGGGGAAGGAGATTCCATTTTGCTATCTCTGTGGCTGAGTAGATAGGTAGCTACAAGTCTGTTATTGCCACCAACTCTGTGACCCCAGCACCTTATCTCTCTTTGACTCAGTTTTCTCAGCTACAAAATAGATTTACTTTGATCAGTATCCATCGAGATACACTGGTTCAGAGAGAGATGGCTTTGGGAGGGGGTACTGGGGATTGAACCCAGGGGCATTCTACCTTTGAACTACACCCCCGGGACTTTGTATTTTGAAACAGGGTCTCACTAAGCTGAGGGTCTTGCTAAGTTACTGAGGCTGGCCTCAATCCTATGATCCTCCTGTTGCTACCTCCCAAGTACTGGGATTACTGGCATGTACCACTGTGCCTGACCAGAGAAATGACTCTTATAAAAAAGATTATTGTATTATATAAACCAGAAATCACAGCAAACTCTAGCCCTTACTTGTATGCGCAATATATTGTGTATAATGAAGGGCTTATGCAATAAATAAATGACATTGTTTAAACTGAAAAATATTAGCATCATAGAAACTTTGAAGTGGAATATTTAATAAAATTCCAGCAATCTGTCTTTGATGGACCCTGAACTGGAGGAAACTTTTCAGCCTCATGGGTCACTGATTATAGTTGACCTGGTCAAAAACAGACTACATGTACTGTGAAGCTATTTTTTAGATGAGATTAACATTTAAGTCAACAGACTTTGAGTAAAGCAGGTTACCTTCCAGATTGTGAGTGGGCCTCCTCTAATCAATTGAAGGTCTTAACAGCTAAGTCTGAGGTCTCCCAAAGAGAGGACTCAACCTCAAGACTGCAACATAGGAACCCTGCCTGAGTTTCCAGTCTGCATGATCTGCCCTGTGGATTTTGGACTCAACATTGTGAAATCAGCTCTTATATAAGTTTCCAGTCCACTAACCTGCCCTATGGGTTTTAGACTTGCTAGCCTCTACAATCTCAGGAGCCAGTTCCTCAAAATCAATCTCTCTCACTCTCTATCTCCTTCTATACAATATATTATGTAGGTTATCTATACATATACAGATATATATGTATACATAGTTTACTAGTTCTCTGGGAAAAAAAACTAATACAATGGTATTGTGTTGAGATTAAACCAAATGGCCATTCAAAGTAGTGTAATTCTCCATTTCTGATTTTTATCATCCTATGGAGTCCAATTCCTTTTAAGAGTTTTTCATAAAAGAAATAATTCTTTTCTGGAGGAAATGGGAAATATGCTCCCATCAGAAGAGTGCTATATTAAGAAAAAAGATAACTAGTCCCCATTCTACCCCTCAGTCCCTCAGGGCCTTGATTGTGCCACTAAGTCCTATGCCTCTGTAGGACTGAGGCGTCCTGCTAATCTGAGGCAATGGCTTACTGAACTGAGTTTTGGTGTTTCAAGTTCTGGAAGCTGTGGTTTTCTGACTTACTGGCTAGTAGGTGTGGATGTGGATCTGTAAAATTAAATCTAGATCATCTCTTGACAACAAACCTCTTAACAACTCCACCATGATCGGGTCTGCTTGAAGGAGAGGATGCCATGATTAACCCAAGATCCTGGCACAGTTTCTGGTTCTAATTAGCCCTCAGTGAATACCTTTCCATGCTAATGAACAAGTTAGAAAAGCTGCTTAATGATGATCTTGGATGTGTATACTGTGTAGTTACTCTGGAATCCCGAGAGAACTCTTGTTCTGGCATAGATATGCCATCTACATAGTCCCTTGAAAGAAGCAATCACCATAAATAGAATGGAATCTTTGTAATTCCTGTTATGGGCAAATTTTTCTCCTCTCAAAGACTCACTTTTCTCATCTACAAAATATTCATACTTAGAGTTTCTACCCTTTCGGGTTGCTATAAATGTTGAATAGAATAATGAATGCAAGTTCTTGGCACAATGCTTGGCACAATGGATGTGCTCAAGAGTTACTACTTATTATGAAGAAAACAGACAGAAGTTTCTTAAATTATCATTATGGATTTTAACTGAATATAGTTGCATTTGGGAATACATTATTTGCCTTAAATATAAAATAAAGCAACATAATAACAAATATCCATGTAAGAATCTCAGTCTAGAAACTCAAATGAGCATGAAATAAAGCTTTATCTTTCTTTAATTTCTGGCTTACCTTCTACTAAGATAGTGTAAATTTATTTTCAGTCAATTTGGGGTCTTTTTGGGGGAGATGGGAGTACTGAGGATTGAACCCAGGGGCCTTCTACCTCTTTTTTTCATTTGAAACAGTCTTGCTAAGTTGCTGAGGGTCTCACTAAGTTGCTGAGACTGCCCTTGAGCCTGTGCTCCTCCTGTCTCAGCTCCCAAGCTGAGATTACAGGCATGCACTACCATGTCCAGCCAATTTGGGGTCTCATTTCCCAAGGTTCATATTAGGTTCCAGGAGGTTCCAGTGGAGCTGAAGTCTTGGGTGGGTTGTGGAGGCGATGCTATCTTGTCCTCCAGTTCTCAGTCTCCATGTGTGTCCACTGAGACATGTATATCTGTGGTCCTTGAGCATGGCCCCCACAGGCCAGAGCTGAAATCTCCTCTTCCCAAGGGCCCTGCTAAGCACAGCCTTCCTCTATCCTTCTTGGCTGACATAAGTAGCACATGGGCATCTTTCTGAAGCTTTCTTGCCTCTCTGGAGCATGCAGATCTCATCAAAGCAGTCTACAGCAGCCCATCCACCCAAACACACCAATTCCACATTTTTTCCTGGGGGTCTCGATGCTTCCCAGGGGCTCTGCTTGGTAAATCAAGTTTCCTCAGCTCCTGGATCCCTAGTTGGAGCAAGGAGCAGCAGGGCAGTGATTGTAGCTGAACTGTAAGGTATTTCCCCGAGAGCCACTTAGCATCACCTCTTTTCTGGGTGTAGGTATTTGTACACACAGGAATCAGAAGACTACAGAGCTTTTCTCTGAATACCATGAGAATTCGCTTGAATAGGAGAACAGGGTACACCTAGAGAAAACAAATACAGGCTGAAGATCTCAGACATCCTACCACAAGTAAAATGTCACTATAGTCTACTGTAATTCAACATTTGTGGAAGAATTTTCAGAGAAATGTGTTAGTTAGAAGCATGAGCTGAGGTTAGTTGTTAAAAGAGTACACGCTTTCTGGGCATGGTGGTGCAGGCCTGTAATTCCAGTACTTGGGAAGCTGAGACAGAAAGATCGCAGGTTTGAAGACAGCCTTAGCAAGTAGTGAGACTCTCATCAACCTAGTGAGACTGTGTTTCAAAATAAAAAGTAAAATAGGGCTGGGGGTGTAGCTCGGAGTTAGAATGCCTGTGGGTTCAATCCCCAGTACCACAAAAAAAAAAAAAAAGAGTACAAACTTGTGATTGAGAGAGGGGATAAACACTATAAGGAATGGTGCTAGATCTCAAAGTCTTACCAGGTAGATCTGTACATCATTAGACGCTGGTTTGCAAGACACAGAAAACCAGCCTGATGCAATTGATACCAAAAGAAAATTGAGGTGCCTCATGTAAGGGAAGAGCAGCAACAGCTAGAGCCAGGGGCTAAGGTGCTGTCACCAGCTCTCAACGCATCTCTGACCCTTGCTTTCCTTCCTCTCTCAGACCATCTGCCCCGTTTCTTTCCCCCCACCCCTGGTAACAGCAAACATAGCCCAGAGCTCCTGAATTCCTACATTACTGGTAGGTTCAGCCATCTGGAGAGGATTTACTTGAGTCTCAGACCAAAGTCCAAATTCCTTAAGAAGGAACTCTATTGACCCAGAGTGGATCTAATGTTCACTTTTGGACTAATAAATTGTGACCAAAGTCTATACTACACTTGAACTAGCGTGGAAGCTCCTACATTAACTACATGGATAAACAGAAAGAAAGGATAGTTCCTAGAAAGGAGGGAATACATAGAAAGTGAAATGGGTTAATTCTAGCCACACAAAATAATGGAATCCAGTCAACAACCTTCCTTCCAAGTCCCATTTGAGGACTTTTCTCTAAGTCCAATGAGGACAAGGTATGCGGAGAAATGTAGAATCAAAAAGTCTCTCCATAAAAAGTTTTAATAGCGCTGAATTATTTGTGGTAGTGGATTTTTGAAAAGCAACATTCTAGCCAGGTATGGTGGCGCACACCTGTAATACCAATACTTGGGAGGCTGAGACAAGAGGATCTCAGGTTTGCAGCTGGCCTCAGTAACATAGTGAGGCCCTCAGCAACTTAGTGAGACCCTGTTTCAAAATAAAAAATAAAAATAGGGCTGGGGATACATCTCAGAGGTAGAATGCCCTGGGTTCAATTCCCAGTACCAAAAAAAGAATAAGAGTTAACATTCTTTCAGATTGCGAAGACAAGGGAAATGGTAAGGACACAGGTCCCACTAACTGGAATGAGGGATTGAGCTTAGATTCTTATCTCTTGGTACCAAGCCAGAGAAAAATTTTGTCAGAGCAACACTGAAGAGTGATAATACTAGAGAAAGGAATGGAAAATAGCTTAAATGGGTCCTGCGCCAGTAGAGTAATGTTTGCTTTATTGTGGCTTCATGAAAAGACATTGCTAACTGTGTTCTCTGGGGACAGAAGAACAGAGGATGTATGGGAATGAATCCCTGCTGCCTGGGATAATTTTATAAGTCTGAAGATAGGAACTCAAAACAGAAAACCATAAAGGGATGACAAGGCTAACTCCCTACCTTCCTCCCATCCCCCGACCCCCAAAATGACCACAGTAACAGTCCCATTCTCAGTATGGAAATGAATTGATATTGAATTGTTTATGCCTACACAGAAGATTAAAAAGGGACAGACAAGAAACTAATAATGCTGGTCACTGTGGGGAAAGTGGGTGCCCAGAGTACAAGGTTGAGAGAGAGACTTTTCACTGTATACCTGTTTAGATATTGTTTTACATTTTGACCTATATAATACCTAATAAAAATAAAAATAAAATTGAAGTAATTTAAAATTGTGGAATCATTAATAGATAGCTGGAAACAATAATGAATGGGAAACAAGATACTGGCCAGATTTTAGGTACATGAATGTTATAATAGAAAGAAGGTTACTTTAAAAGCATAACATTTTATAGGTATGGTGCAATTTAAAATACTAGCCCAAATTTGCATGCCCAGGAACACTTTCACCAGGCATATTAACAGCAGGATCTGTCTTTCTCTTTGTAGTGAGGACCATATAAAAAGGAAAAAGTCATCCTGGATGCTGACACGTGATGTCCTCCCAGCTCCCTCCCCCCATAGCCTCTCACTTTGTCAAAACAGCCCAGTGAAGGGAGCCATAAAAAGGTTGGAAACTTCTAACACAACATAAGATCACATTTTCTTTTTTTTGTGGGTTTGTTTTTTGTGGTACTGGGGATTGAACCCAGGAGCATTCTACCTCTGAGCTATACCCTCAGCCCTATTTTAATTTTTTTTATTTGGAAATAGGGTCTCACTAAGTTGCAGAAGGCCTCACTAAGTAGCTGAGGCTGGCCGCGAACCTGCGATCCTCCTGTCTCAGCCTCCCAAGTACTGGGATTACAAGCATGTGCCACCATGCCCGGCTAAGATCACATTTTCTAAGCATTGGATCTGCCTAGGATTTTCACGGGCTGCCTTGGGTATGGGAACTTACTTAAGAGACTGTAGACTCAAAGATGCAATTAGAGGCGCAGGATCAGGGAAGGACTCTAGAAGAAGCTTCAATTTTATTTTTGAAGAAGTGAACAAAAATTTGAGAAGCAGAAAAGGACACTTGATTAGCAGTTTTAAGGAACTGTGTAAGAAGAAAAAAGAAACTTTGGTAAAAAAGAAATCAAAAGAAAAGCAAGCTTAACCCAACATGTGTAGACAAGGCTGATTTGGAAGGTTGGGCTATGGGGGCTATGTGTGTGTGTGTGTGTGTGTGTGTGTGTGTGACTAGGGATTGAACCCAGGGGCACTCTACCTCTGAGCTATACCCCCAGCCCTTTTTATTTTATGTGTGTGTATGTGTGTGTGTGTGTGTGTGTGTGTGTGTGTGTGTGTGTGTGTGTTACTGGGGATGGAACCCAAGGGCATTCTACCTCCGAGCTACACTCCCAACCCAATTTTTATTTCTTATTTTTGGAAACAGGGTCTCCTCCTACTGGGATTACAAGTGTGAGCCACCACACCTGGATTAAAATTTTCTTTTTAATTTTGAAACAAGGTCTCCCAAGGTTGCTGAGAATCTTACTAAATTGCTGAGGCTGGTCTTGAATGTGCAATCCTCTTGTCTCAGTCTCCCAAGTACTGGGATTACAGGCATGCACTACCATGTCCAGTTTGTGGGGGCTATTGAAAGCTCCTCACTTCATTTCACAATCCCATATATCTCCAGACTGAATATTTTCTCAGTAGGAGCAACATAAGCAGTGTTGCCTCCAGTGCAGTCAGAGGCAGGGGACTGCATGTGGTGGTAGAGACTGAGCCCTGCCTGCACAAGGGCTCCAGGCTGGAGGAGTAGGGATGGGTTTAACCTGCTCTTTTCCCCAAGATGGAGAAGAGTTTTTTGGTAATAGTGACTATGGGAATTTATTTCTGTTTATTCACTTACACCTAAAATAAAATAGAATGTTTGCATTTAGGAGCCATCTGTACCTAAAAAAACAAAAATAACAGACCCAGGAATGGAACTTGGCAAAGACAAGCAATGAGAAGCCACATGGGCCAGGTTCGAGGCTCTCATCAACCTAGCAAGATCCTGTTTCAAAGTAAAAATAAAATAGGGCTGGGCTGTAGCTTGGAGGTAGAATGCCCTGGGTTCAATCCCCAGTGCCGCAAAAAGAAGAAGAAGAAGAAGAAGAAGAAGAAGAAGAAGAAGCAGCCACGTGGGCCTAACCTGAGGCAGAGGCTGACTGTGGGAAGAGGAGCTACGTGTATGCATGTATGCACATAGACTCGTCTCATCTCACATCTCACATTACCTCCAGGTCTGCAATACCTCCGAGCTACACCCCCAGCCCTATTTTTTATTCTTTATTTGGAAACAGGGTTTCACTAAGTTGCAGAGGGCCTCACTAAGTAGCTGAGGCTGGCCGCGAACCCGTATCCTCTGGTCTTAGCCTCCCAAGTATTAGGATTACAAGCGTGCGCCACCACGCCCAGCTAGTGGAGGACTATTTGTAAAAGTGTGAGATGGGTTAAGAGAAACCAGTAAGGCATGGAAATTCACCCCATGGTTGGCAACCTTGGGCTGGAACTGACAGCAGAGGCAGTGGTTCAGAATTTGCAGGGAACACTGTAGCTGAAGGCATGGGCTGACCTTTGGGAAAGATTACCTTCCACAGACAAGATACCAAGTGATGGCCAACATCACACCCCTGTGCCACTTAAAGAATACTCTGGAATCAAGGTCAAGTGATTCTTCTCTTTTTTTTCCTCTCCATTAATTATTGAAAATCAGGACATGTTTTAGATTATATATTTGGATCCTGACTTCCTTGTATAGCTTTTTGACCTTCCTAGTATTTTGGATTGCCCTAATATTTTTTTACCTTATTGGAGGAAATGCCTCCCTTTTTCCATGTTATGAATGGATTCCAGATTCCTCCTCAAGTTGGCTATTGCACTGAATTCATTCCATGTTGCTTCTTGAAGAATACTGACTTTCTCTTTTAATTTGAATTGATTGCCTTCTAGGCCTGCTGAACAAATGTCTTTCTAAGATCTCTTTTGTAAAAAGTGATTATAAGAATTGTAAGTAATTGTATTTCTGAGTTAGTTCAGTCTTTCCTTTTATCCCACATTGCCTTGTTTTTCACCTTTGGTTAGCTGAAAGCAGTAAGTAACATGCAAAAGGATACAATAATGACATTAGGTGCTAAATGTTTCTACTTAATTCTAGGATATCTTATCTGATGGATATGGAATGGGTCTTTCTATTTCTTACTGGCTGATAAAAGATGGGATGCCAATCTTCAGTTACACTTTAGATGTAATATATTTAGAAAATCATGCCTTCAATCACCTTGAAGTAAGTGATGTGCTGTTGGTTTTCACTATTTGGACCTCTCCAGAAACCACTGCTTGCAAGATAACAAAGAAGTACTGGTAGTACCAGAGAAGCCAGTAGCAGTGACAAGTGGGAACGGCCTGTACCCCATCTTCCCCATTTATCTGCAATCTGAAGCAGACTTCAGCCATAACACTGAATCCCACAAAGAGAGCTAGGGGAGATATAAAACAGGATTGGCAAAGAGTCCTTGACTTGAAGGACGCAACCCCTAAAAAGCATATGCCACAAATGTATTTCAAAAAGAAAAAGGTTGTGTGTATAATGTGAGTAGAATGATGTCGAGAGCAAATGACCTAAGTGGTCCTGCTCTGTTTCATCTTCATTCCCTGGGCCCAAAACAATAAACAAAAAAGTCATCAATATACATCTACCTGAACAGTGTTTCAGAAGACAGAAAGGACAGTGAGAGTGTGAAAAGTCAAGTGCCTTTCAAGAAGAAATGAAAAGTGACAGGAAGAGAGTTAACCAGGTCTTTGTCAAATCATAGGAAGAGCTAGTTAACAAATGCATCCCACTTCTACTGTAAGCCTAGTTATACTAGGAGCTTTGTGACACTTCATAAATAAAAGGGGCTCCCTGCTCACAGCCAGCCAGTTTTCCCCTTTCAATATGCTTGCACTCAGTCAGCAGAGGGCTGCTTGAGAAAATCATGCAGCAAGGATATTAATAACACTACAGATTTATTTTTATTTTCATTTTTGATACTGGGGATTGAACCCAGGGGCAATCTACCACTGAGCTACACCCCCAGCCCTTTTAATTTCTTATTTTGAAACAGGGTCTGACTGACTTTTCCTGGGCCTTCTAACTCTCATCTATTGAGAGTGAGAAGAGAATAGACAGGAGGAAAATGAAGATTTGAAATAGATGTTGGGGACTACACGGGAGGAAGGTGACCTAAAGAACATAATGAATTTGGGACTGTGTTGAAGGCAAAGTCAGTTATCATAAATCTGTAGAGGAGCTGGGCACACATGCCTGTGATCCCA
>PVJS01059433.1:0-11520 GCA_004027185.1 Glis glis | reverse complement strand
TTTGACTTCTAACAGCATAGATTCGTTTTCTCTGGCTTTGAGCACCACAGAATGCAATCACACTCTATTGTGCTTGTATACTTTTAATCAGCGCCCTCATGCTCCCCTTTTCTAATCAGCAAATTGTACATCTTTGTCCCTCTGCTCAGAAAGGGGTAGCCAATGAGAGCCCTGCTGATTAAGTCATTGATCAAATTACATCCCTAAACAACTGTGTGGTTTTTTTAAAGTGTTGGATGAACACAGAGCCACCCCCCCCCAAATTACAATACCTTTCTATAAAAAGACAGGTCCCAGGGCACTGTCTTTATCTCCATTCTCTTTCCAAGTCATCAATTTTAAATTACAAAGTGACCCAGAGGCACTGCAGATTCCAGGTCTACAATTCTCTTAGGGGTCAGGAAAAAGAGTGGAGAGGATAAATCTTCAGCCTGTCAGCAAACTCCGAAACAACAATATCCCTGTTAACTTCCTTATGAAGAAATCCCATTCTTTTGTACTCTGGGGAGGAGAGAAGCTGAGCCCTTGAAATTAGATTATCTTCTCTGCTGGTGTAAGGTGGGGCAAGACCAGGGGCGACTTCATTTTGGATTTAGCCAGTGACTAAATGGGCTGCCTGAGGGATGTCTTTCGGGTGAGGACACTCTGGGCAGGGAAGATATATAAAGTGGCACCAAGGCGACTTTGAAAAAAAAATGCTCTAAAGGCAATTGATGATGTTGTTGACAGAACCGAGACTTGGAAACCTAGTTATGTGGTATGGATGTCAGAATCGGTGCTATTTATGACTATATGGAGGATATTAGATACCAAAAAGAGAGCAGCATCTTTACTTTTCCATTTTTTTCCCTCAGAAAATTTCTGACTGAAATCTACCTCGCTCTATGTCAAACCCAGTAAGACTGAGGTGCTAATAATCGCTATGGGGAAGGATTGGCAGAACGAGAGTCCATTTTATCATAGCAGGAGAGATAAAAGCTTCATTCCTAGGCCAGAATAAAACCGTTATGACTCAAAAGTGTAAGGATATAATACTAAACGTTTACCCAAAGTAAAGTCATTTTATAACATCCATATGTACATTCTGGAGCCTGACATATTGAGTAAGTAACATACACCATCTTGTTTTAGGTCAGCAGAAGCCACTAGTGGCATTATGGGGCTATAAAAGGCAGCTGCGGCAGCTGTGAGACTTTTGCAGGGCACCTCCTTTGTAGTTGGCATCAAATGAGGGACATTCCCTGGCCTTCGGTAACTCACCGTCAGGTGGGAGCTGAGCATCACGTGGTAGTATGTTAGAAATGGAGAGTCTTGGGCCCCATCCCATTCTTGAATCAGTGTCTGTATTGGAGTAGGATCCCCAGGTTCATACCCACAGAGAAGTCTGAGGAAGTTTGAGCTTAAATGGCCCTCTAGCTCAGTTATTCTCAAGCCTAGCCACATATTAGAGTATCCCAGAGAATTTTTTAAAACTCTCCATTTCCACTGGAGGAATAAATCACAAGAAGAGCTGGTTCCAAAATTTCGACTAGAAGAAGAATTTTATGTGATCAATTGCACTGCATGGTGACTGCAATTAATGATCATTTATTGTGCATTTCTGAATTTCTTTTTTTTATGGTACTGGGAATGGAACCCAGGGGCATTCTACCTCTGAGATACACCCCAGCCCTATTTTATTTTTTATTTTGAAACAGGGTCTCACTAATTTGCTGAGGCTGGCCACAAACCTGTGATCATCCTGTCTCAGCCTCCCAAGTACTGAGATTACCAGCGTGTGCCACCACGCCCAGCTACATTTCCGAATTTCTAAAACGAATACTTCTTTTAGGGAGGGTGGTACTGGGGTACTGGGGATTGAACCCAGGGGCATTTTACCTCTGAGCTACACCCCTAGCCCTTTTATTTATTTATTTATTTTGCGGTACTGGGGATTGAACCCAGGGACATTCTACCTCTGAGCTACACCCCCTGCCCTATTTTTTATTCTTTATTTTGAAACAAGGTCTCACTAAGTCGTGGAGGGCCTCACTAAGTAGCTGAGGCTGGCCGCGAACCCGGGTCCTCCGGTCTCAGCCTCCAAAGTACTGGGATTACAAGCGTGCACCACCACGCCCGGCTCCTTTTTATTTTTTTGAAACAGGATCTCACTAAGTTGCTGAGGCTGGCCTCAAACCAGAGATCCTCCTGTCTCAGCCTCCCAAGTACTGTAATTACAAGTATGTGCCACTGCACCTGGCAGAGTACATTTTTAATATTCTCGCCACATAAAAAATGAACAGTCAGTGAGGTGATGGATATGTTAATTAGTTTCAATCTTTCTACAATGTATACATAGATCAAATCATCATGCTGTACCCTATAAACATATGCAATTATTATTTGTCAAATTTTTTGCATATGTTTTACTGGGGATTGAACCCTGGAGCAATCCTACCTCTGAGCTACACCCCTAGCCCTTTTTAATTTTATTTTAAGACAGGGTCTCACTAAGTTTCCAAGGATCTCACTAAGTTGCCAATACTGGCCTTGAACCTGCAATCCTCCTGTTTCAGCCTCCCAAGTACTGGGATTACAGGTGTGTGCCACTGTGCCCAGCTTTATTATTTGTCAATTTAAATGAAGAAATACAAGCCAGTCACAGTGGTGCACTCCTCTAATCCCAATACTTGGGAGGCGGAGACGGGAGGATCACAAGTTCATGGCCAGCCTCAGCAACTTAGTGAGACTCCCATCAACCTAGCAAGACCCTGTTTCAAAATAAAAAATAAAGTAAAGCCGGGAGTATAGTTCAGTTAGAATGCCCCTGGGTTCAATTCCCAGTACCAAAAAAATAAAAAATAAAAATGAAGACATATAGAAGATCTGGGGTAGGGAGTGGAAACACAGGGCTTAGCCAGAGTAAAGGCTAGGAAGTGAGAACAATCTTGGTGTGTTCTAGGAACAGCACGAATGGTCGGTATGTCTGCAGGAGAGGGAATGATGGAGAGAGTAGTAGGAGCAGAGGTCAATGAGAAAGGCCGTCCCATCACAGTGTTCAGGCCATTGCAAATGGGGAGAATTTGATTTGATGGAAAACCATTGGTAGATTTTGAAAGTATTCAATATAAAAAAATACCCCTAAGCCCTGAGTTAAAGTCCAAGGCAAAGCCGGGCATGGTGGCGCATGCTTGTAATCCCAGTACTTGGGAGGCTGAGACTGGAGGGTTGTGGTTTCGCAGCCAGCCTCAGCTACTTAGTGAGGCTCTCTGCAACTTAGTGAGACTCTGTTTCAAAATAAAGAATAAAAAAATAGGGTTGGGGGTGTAGCTTGGAGGTAGAATGCCCCTGAGTTCAATCCCCAGTTCCACAACAACAACAACAAAAAGTCCAAGGCAGTGAGGGCGGGAGAAGGATGTGGAGCTGTTCTGGGAGATGACTCTCGAAGACTGTTAAGCACAGAAGAAACAGTAAACACCATCCTGCCCATTTCTCCTTAATTTGCAGATTTGGAAACTGAGACCCAGACAGATAAAATTATTTTTTCTGTTCAGGAGGTAGAGCTAATTTGTGGCCAAATCTAGTCAAGAACATACGACCGTAGTGAAACTCCCAGTCCTCTGAGGACAGTCAGCTCCCTCTTGACAAGTACAGGTCGCCTTCAGAGAGCCTGGCACCACCCCATCCCCTGAGCCTGTAATGTAGATGTCTGTGTGTCCTTCTCCCTGTCTGTGAAGCTTCTGTTGCCCAAAGATTCTCCCTAGAGCCAGAACAAGTTCAGGAAACACATACAATGCAAATGTCAGAAACCACAAAGACCATAGAGTATGAAAGTCCTTCCAGCTGGCAAGGAAATTCCAGGAGCTGCCCCAAATCCATGAACCTGAGCCGTCCCAGCAGGCTACCAGGCCTCCCAAGGGACTCAGAATTTAGAAGACCCTTCACATATGTGGCTTCTGCACCTAGAGGGTCCTCTAGGGCTTTGTATTGTCCTGCATTACCTAGGTTAACCCTGGCTCCCATCAGCAAGCCCCAGCCTTTGTTGCACTTGGAAGCAATGTCTGCCACCATCAGGCAGGAGCATGTGACAGGCCTCTCAGCGCAGGAACCACTGAGGTCCCACCACCTACTCTAGTTTTGGCTGCACGACCAGCCACTCCCAGATGTAGTTGCTTAAAATAACAGATATTTCATTCACTCATTCATTCGTTTTGTACTTAGGATTGAACCCAAGGGAATTCTACCTCTGAGCTATACCCTCAGCCCTTTTTTATTTTTGCTTTTGAAACAGGGTCTCCCTCAGTTGCTGAGGCTGGCCTTGAACCTGTGATCCTCCTGTCTCAGCCTCCCGAGTACTGGGATTATAGGAGTGCACCACCCATTGCATTTCCCCTTGTCCTGTGGGTCAGCTGAGAGGTTCCAGGCTGTCGAATATGATTTCCTGTGTCTGGTAGTTGGCCGGATGGTTGATCTAAGGGGCCACAGCTGGGATGGCTTGTCTCTGTCCCATGAGGTCCAGTAGAGTAGCCTGGGTACCTTTACGTGGTTGACTTAGGGTTGCAAAGAACACCAAAAGAGGGCACATTCCAAAGGACAGGGGCTATTTAAGATTCCGCTTGTGTTATGTTTGCTGTAGTACCATGGTCAAGTTCAGATTCAAGAAATATGGAGATGCAGTCCACCCCTTCATGGGGGAGGGGCAGCAAAGTTAACTTGCAAAGGGCTCACATACAGAGATTGTAGGAATATGTGACATTATTCATTTTATTATTATTATTATTATTATCATCATCATCAATCACATGGTTTGTGGCAGAAGAAATGCTCCAGAGTCCTATGGGCATTACCCATTTATCCCATGAACAAGGTACTATACTTCTCTCCCTCTCTCCCTCAATGATTCTTCTTCTTCTTCTTCTTCTTCTTCTTCTTCTTCTTCTTCTTCTTGTACTGGGGATTGATCCCAAGAGCATTCTACCTCCAAGTTATACCCCCAGCCCTATTTTATTTTTATTTCAAAATAGAATTTCACTAGGTTAATGAGAGTCTCACTATTTGCTGAGGCTGTCCTCAAACCTGCAGATCTTCCTGTCTCAGCCTCCCAAGTACTGGGTTTACAGGTGTACACCACCATGCCTTGTTTATTTCCTCTTGTTTTTTCTCAAATTATTAACTCCCACAGGGATATTGCAACATTCTGACATAAAATTTCAATAAATATAGTTTTCTATATCATCCATTGATGTAAATGTTACATCCATGAACTAGTTGTTTTTATTCTCTTTGTTATTCATGCATACAACAAGTATAATTTTAAAAAAACATTTGTAGTTGGGTGTGGTGGTGCACACCTGTAATCCCAGTACTTGGGGGGCTGAAACAGGAGGATCGCAGGTTCAAGACTAGCCTCAGCAACTTAGACCCTGTTTCAAAATTAAAAAATAAAATAAAATAGGCTTGGGGTGTAGCTCAGAGGTAGAATGCCCCTGAGTTCATTCTCTAGTACCACAAAAACAAACAAAAAAAACCACATTTATTTCTCTATTAAAGATATTTTGCAGGGTCATTTTACTCAGAGAGCCTGCTCATGGGTAGTGACTTTCTGCCCAGCAGCAATGCTACAATTTATATTTAGCTAATCAACATGCTAGAAGATAGTGGCAAAATACAAAATATAATGAGATAATACATTTAATTAGCTAGATTTAACCATTCTGGCTGAGTACTGTTGTGTACACCTGTAATCCCAGTATTTGGGATGCTGACACAGGAGGATCACAGGTTCAATGATAGCCTCAGCAACTTAGTGAGAATCTGTTTCTAAATAATAAATAAAATAGGGCTAAAGGTGTAACTTAGAGGTAGAATGCCCCTGGGTTGAATCCTCAGTGCACATGCGCGCGCGCACACACACACACACACACACACACACACACACTGATTTAACCATTTACAATGTAAATATACATCAAAACATTATGCTATACTTGATAAATATATACTATTTTTTATATTGGGGATTGAACCTAGGGGCATTCTGCCTCCAAGCTACACCTCCAGCCCTTTTTATTTTGAAACAGGGTCTCGCTAAGTTGTCGAGAGTCTTGCTAATTTGCTAATGCTGGCCTTGAACTTGTGTGGTGATGCATGCCTGTAATCCCAGTACTTGGGAGACTGAGACAAGAGGATTGCAGTTTCAAGGACAACCTCAGCAACTTATTAAGACCCTCAGCAACTTAGTGAGATCCTGTTTGAAAATCAAAAATATAAAGGTCTGGGAGTGCAGCTCAGAGCTAGAATGCCCCTGGGTTCAGCCTCAGTACAATAAATAAATAAATAATAAATTTGGAAAAAATATAATGCTTGGCTGAGTATGAGTAATCTAAATGTCAGAGGACCCTAGACACTCAACTGAAGGACCAAGAACTTTCAACTGGTGGGGAATTTTCAGATGTTCTTGTTCCTGCCCAGTTCTGGCCCCTTATGTTGTCCACTTGACCCTCCATGATCATGGATTCACATCCCTGGATTCAACCAACCATGGATCAAAAATAGTCGAAGAAAAAAGAATTACATATATACTGAATATTTCTAGACGTTCTTTTGTTTTTTTCCCTAAAGAATACAGTGTAATAATGATTTATTTACATAACATTTACATTGTATTAGTTATTATGAGTAATCTAGAGATTAAAATTTAAGGTACAGAGGAGGATATGTGTGGGACATGGAAATACTATGCCATTTTATATAAGGGACTTCAGCATACACAGATCTTGGTATCCACAGTAGGAGGTGGGGGTGGCCTGGAATCAGTCTTCCACGGATACCCAAAGATGACTGTGCATTCCTCACATATCATCATGTGGACATTGAAAGGTCAGAATTGAGGCCGGGCGTGGTGGCGCACGCTTGTAATCCCAGTACTTTGGGAGGCGGAGACCGGAGGATCAGGGTTTGCGGCCAGCCTCAGCTCTCTCGCTCTCTCTCCCTGTCTCTCTCTCCCTGCCTCTCTCTCTCTCTCTCTCTCTCTCTCTCTCTCTCTCCTTAGTGAGGACCTCCGCAACTTCGTGAGACCCGGTTTCAAAATAAAGTATAAAAAAATAGGGCCGGGGTGTAGCGCGGAGGTAGAACGCCCCCACGTTCAATCCCCGGTTCCAAAAAGAAAAAAGAAAGGTCAGAATTGCATCTATACTTGAGTCGTGTATAATAAGAAAGCCATAACCAGGAAATTCAACAACATATTTTCCTGTATGGACTTTAGTTTCTCTCTGGTTCAGTTCTCAAGTATTCAGAAAACAAAACAATCTTCCATCTATACTGGGGTATGGGAGTGAGGTGGTACCTAGGAGGCTGTGATTGTTTTTAAATGTTACAAATTTCTAAGAATAATTGGGTTCTCACTGATACTGGTGGCATTCAATATATTTAATTTTGGAAAGCTCTGACCTTGGTCTTCCTGCTGAATGATTCTAGGATATTATTAGTAGGCTCAGTCAAATGCATCCTATCTATTCCAAAGTCATAAAGAGGACCCCCCCAAAACCCACCAAGAATCTGTTTCAAATGCTAATCTTTTCTCTTAAGTCGTTCTCCAGGTAATAATATGAATTCACTTTTCTATCAAAAGCATCCACAAAATGTATTTTTTTCAAGTACTGGGGATTGAACCCACAGGTGCTCTACCACTGAGCTATACCCTAGCCCTTTTCATTTTCTATTTTCAGACAGGGTCTTGGCTAAATTACTGTGTACTGGCCTCCAACCTGCAATCCTCCCGCCTCACTCTCCCAAGTATTGGAATTCTAGGCATGTGCCACTGTGCCGGGCTCCATGAGATGTACTAACTGCCCTGATAGCTCATGTATAGGTGTCCTATATGTGTGTGCTTTGAAATATGTCTGTGTATCTGCCTGGGAGAATATTTTTCTTCAGATGTAAAGTTGCATGAAGTCCTGATGTGTTTCTAACATATTTGGCCATGTCCTCTTTCTCTGTGTAAATGTGTCATTAATGATATAATACAGGGACTGCCAAAGTTTTTCCATAAGAGGCCAGATAACAAGCGTTTCAGGCTTTTCACACTACATGGTCTCTCACAATTATTCAGTTCAGCGGTTGTGACATGAAAGCAAATATAAACAATTTGTAATTCATGGGTGTGGCTGTATTCAAATAAAACCTTATTTGTGGATGCTGAATTTTGAATTTCATATAATTTTCACATGTCATGAGATATTCTGTTGTTTTGTTTTGTTTTTGGTACTGGGGATTGAACCCAGGGGCATTCTACCTCTCAGCTACACCCCCTAGTCCTTTTTATATTTTTTGTTTTGAAATAGGGTCTCACTAAGTTGCTAAAAGCCTCGCTAAGTTGCTGAGGCTGGTCTCGAACCTGTGATCCTCCTGTCTCAGCCTCCCAACTACTCAGATTACAGGCATATGCCACCATGCCCAGCTTCATGAAATATTCTTTTAAAAATATTTTGCAACAGTCTACAAATGTCAAAACCATTCCTGGGCCTTGAGCAGTACAAAAGCAGGTGATAGGTAGGATTCAGCCCCTGTGCCAGTTTTCCAACTCCTAGCACAGTGCATTAATTAGTGGAGCAGTTTTCTGACAAAAGAAACAAGAGATTCCAGACTTGAGCTCTCCGGCTCCATTTTTGGCATCTCTGTTTTCTTTACAAATATATTTCTCTAGGAAAGTTAATCTCTTTAAATTTTTAGCAATTCTGCTTTTATATATAACCACAGGCAAGAACTGTTTCTTTGTGCTTCTGTATTTCTTTAAGCAAAGATAAAAGCCATTTGATAGCAAATTAGTTTTCTTTTTCTTTATTTGCACATAATTGTGTGGGTTTAGGTCTTTCCTCTTCCTTATTTATTCTTTACAAAGCTGCACATTTCTTTGAGAGACATGACAATGATCTGTGAATTGGCAACATGAGTAATAAATCACGAAGTTGCAGAACAAAGCTCATTCTGATAATGGTAGCTCATCCCTCTGTCCCAGAATCAGCAAATTCCATCCTTCACGACCTTCCATTAGGCATTTTAGTCTTAGCCCTATATTGTCTTTGATTATAGTATATCATAAAGACCTTTGTTCAATCTGATCTTTTTCGATTTTCCAATTTAGATCTCAAGAACTGAATAAAATCAATGTCAGCATTTTGACAGCGGTAGTACTTCAAATGTGGTTCAGCATTCTTTTATAACTGGTGTTGCTCTATATCCTGATGATACATAGAGAATGTTTCGCAGTGTTTGCATTTATCTCATTGGCTTGGATGTTTCTGTCTGATACAGAAGAATCCAGATGCCTCCATGTCCAGATAAAACTGCTCCAGAGTTCATCTCGTTCCAGATGGATTAGGCAGGTCTAATGAATCTTTTAATGGGATTTTGCCATCCAATGTTTTATGATTTTTTGGCAAAAATATTATGCTGGATTTATTTTGCAGTGGATTTTACTTTTTAAGTAGTTGCTTGAATAATGCATCTGTTTTTGTACCCCATAGTCAAAGTAGTGTGGCATTATTCTTAGTGGTTAAAGGCTCTATGAGGTTCTTTTGAGGCACTTCCTCTGAGGTATTATTTACATCCTTCTCCTGTTCTAAGTTGTAGAACAAAGCTCTTTGTTCTACGCAGTCAAACAAAGCTCATTCTGATAATGGTTGTTATGTAAATATTTACCACCCTTTTAAAATGGCATAAATCTGTATTTTTCAGTGGAAGCCATTTCCTTTTTTATGTTAGTCATGAATTCAGCTCAATGCAGTGATTATTGGGAACTTGTTGGACACTGGGTCTCATGCCAGATATAGTGAAAGGTACAAAGACAAATGAGACATGCCCAGTCTCCAGGTGTTTATACTTGTCCCGAGAAAGAAGAGCCCAAACACCAACAACTCCCAAGTGGAATAGAATATGCAGACTGAGTTTTAGATGGAGGGTTTTAGGTAATAGAGAGGACTGTTTGGCTGTTTATATTAAAGTACTGCTCAGGGCTGGGAGTGTAGCTCAGTGTAGAGGTTTGCCTAGCACCCACAAGCCCCTAGGTTCAATGCCCAGTACTATAAAACAAAAACATAAGTAAAAAAAAAAAAACTGCCTACCACTTTGATTTAATCAAACCAGGCAGCCTCTTCTGGCTTTGGGGTCAAACTATGAAACTTTAAACCCTACCGTTTAAAAATACTTATTTTCTACACCTACCAAATTACTCAGTATTCTTGCAGGGGTAGTAAAGGTTTTTTTTAAAAACTGCTGTTTGAGGCATGACCGATTTTCGATTTTGACTTTATCATTTAGTGCAGTGAAAAATTTCACTCGGTAACTTAAAATAATCAATCCATTGAATTGAAGAACTAGTGCAATTGATATTTGCAAAGTGAATTGAAATGATTGCTCAGTGGGACTGGTGGAGGGATAACCTAGTTAGGCTCAGCCTAGGCACAGACAGCTGCAGGTGAAAGTTACGTCTAAGAAAGCAGAGGTGCCGGAAAGGAATGGGGTTAAGAACTGAGTAAACAACCAATATTTGGCAGATCTGAGAAAATGTGGGTAGATAAGCATTGGGTCCAAACTCAGGTAGACAGGCAGAGCCCAAAAGTGTAAACATCAACCAAAAACCTAAACCAGAGATCCCAAATGAAGACATCTTAAGGGACTGGAATAAAGGAACGAGTCCACAGAGAATCAAATCAAAGGTGAAAAAAGGCCTTGATCAAAAGAATCAAAGGCTTGTCTTCACCTAGGACTTTTTATTCTACTCCTGCAAAACCCTGGACCAAACCCCCAGGCTGTTTACAAGGGCTGTTCATTATGAACATTTGACTTTAGTAAAGAGAATATTAAAAGGATTGTGGTTGCCTGAAGCTAAAGAAAATATTCTTTCATCTCACTTCTTTAAGCCTATCACAAGAAAGATATTTTTAAAGACCTCCATCCATCGTTAAATTAGTACTTGATTTAGCAAACTATGAGGTTTAACTATGTGGATTAAATTTCAGCTCAAAATAGATCCTGAAACTCCTGAGAATGACCACAAGAATATAGTATAAATCAAGAGCTTTAGCCTTTTACTTCTAACTCTACAAGTACTTAACTGGGCAATACGGACCTTGAAGTGGGTATATATTTTCTTCTTCCTTTCCAAGCCAGCACTGTTTCTCTTCCTTATAAGGGGCTTTATGTGAGAGTCCTCAGATAAAGAGTATTGCTCTGATAAGAGCAGGTGCTATCAGAACGTAGCCCATCACCACCAGCTCAGCCATCCAGAGTCCTATCTACAGATCACAGTGAAATTGAAAAGAGCAGGAGTTGGCCCCTTGGAGGGGTCTGATGGAGCCACCAGCTGTCACCTCATTGTTTAAACACTTGCTCTTCCTCAATAGTGATTTTTCCCCCAGAAATGGCTCAAACCAACACATGACCCTTTTGTATAATCTATATAGACTGTTGGTTTACTGCAGAGCACTTGAAATTGAAAATACAAAAGCTTTCTTTGAGTGTTAAAACAAAGCAGCTTCTGAC
>PVJS01059432.1:0-11520 GCA_004027185.1 Glis glis | reverse complement strand
CCTCCCCTCCCCCCCTCTCCCTCCCTCCCTCCTTCCTTCCTTCCTTCCTTCCTTCCTTCCTTCCTTCCTTCCTTCCTTCCTCACTAATCCCATTCATGACATAATCATCTCTCAAGACCCAAGCTCCTAATGCCATGACCTTGGGCGCTAGAATTTAACATATAAATTTGGGGGAGACACAAGCATTCAGACCATAGCAGTTACTTAAATTAAATAATTATTGTGTTAAGGAAGAAAGGGAGGGTGCATTATAGTTCTATAGGTAAAGAGTACTGTCTGCTAGTATGCTTTTGCATAAATAAGTGATGTAGAAGTATAGAATGATTAGGTATAATTGGGAGAATATGGGAAGGCAATGTATATTGGGCCTTGAAGGATAGGTAGGACTTTAGCAGTTGACTAGCAACTAATAGATGTTCAGTAAAAGTTATGTAGAATAAAATAATAGGTGAATTACCGAGAAATGGGAACTCCAGACAGAGTTAGACTAGAGGTAGAGAATAATTTGAGAATGAGTATCTCTGGAGCATAAGGTGGCTTGGAGTTGTAGTGATGCGATGAGTCTGTAATGGGAATAGAATCAGAATGTGAAGAACTTTGAATACTAAGCTGGATGTGAGCTTCCTTTCTCATGCTATCAGAAGCTAAGGGTTTTGTTGCAGAAGGGGATCATACACTGATCTTTGTTTTAGGAAGATGATTCTGATAGACACACGCACAATAGATCAGAGGAGAGAGTGAAGGCAACTGGAATAGCTGGAGGAAAATTTTTTTTCAAATAAAACTTTACTGGTAGGTAATCCCTCGGACTTTCACTTTGCCTAATTATTTTCTGAATGATCCAATAGAGAGCATATTTCTCTCTTATGAGACGCCTTTCATTGTTAGTGGTCTGCCTATGGGGGAAGTGGGGATGCCTGTGCACTTGTGTGGTTGTAAAACCTACAGAGTCCCATTGCTTTCTATTTTAAGTCTCAATTTTCTTTTGCCTCAGGACATAGTATTGGGAGGAACAAAATGGCCAATTTCAGCATTGCTGACATTAAAAATATTTATATTAAAGACAGCCAAGGAATAACTTGATATGCTAAATGACCATTCTGTTATAGAGAAAAGATGGCCTTTCACTTTTCTCCTTGCGTTGGGTAGGGAAATTTTACATGGTCCCTGAAAAGATGAGAGACCAATATTTCATCAAGTCCAGGAATAATATTACAATTCTGCTGGAGGTGTGCCATACCGAGATATGCTTCCCTGATGGGTAGAGTTTAAGTTGAAAGATAGTGAAATTCATACAAGGAAGTATGACTTTAAGACTCCTACTTCCAAGGGACCACAAATAGTTAGCTAATGATTCTAACCAACATAAGAAGGAAATGGATGTCACTGAAATTTTTAGGGGACAGACTTTATCCAGGTTCTGAAGTGATGACATCAAGTTTCTGTTGCTTTTTCTCTGCCTTTATAGGTTTGCTTCCCTCTAGTTGACTTCATCCTCTATCAAGTTGTGCTCATAAGGTGTTATAGAAAGACATAGAGACAGGAAACTTTCCTGCAAAACTTTTGGGATGAATTTTGATTGGCCTGGTTAGACCAAGTATCATAGCTCAATTTGCTGCAGCAGGAACTAGAAGCCTATATTGCTTTGATTGGCAAGATTTGGTTACATGCCCATCCCAAGAACCAAAGTGAACAGATGCACTATGATTGGTGGAGAAATGGTTTCAGAAATAAAACCTGTTTCTTTTTCCAGCCAAAGGAGGAGGAAGTACTGGTGGTATAAAAATAATGCTCTCCCCTGTTGGTGTTAAGGACAGACAGGAGTTGACATTCAGCTTTTAAATTTGCAGTTACTGTTTTTCCTACCTGCTCTTCTGGCCCCAGAATAAAGTTCTCTTTAGAGTACAGACTTTGCCAGTGTCCTTTCCAGAAAGTCTTTTGAGTATAGTTAGCTCAATGGCATAATTTATAGTTTTGTTATCCTTTGACCTCTGTAGCATTTACTTTTATAACTTAAAAAAATCATTCCCAAGAGGGCTTAAAATGAAGGGTGGAGATCTGACCAAGTCTGAGATCAAGGAACTATGCTCTTGGCTAATGAGATGTTTTGGTTTTATGTTTTGAAATGTTCAAAATCAACATTCCAAATAGAAAAAGAATGTGTCCTGTAACTCCCAAAACTCCTGTCTGGCTCACCCAGTGTTTGCCTGTCTCCAGCCCTTTATCTTTTTCCCTGCATCTTATCCTCTCCTACTGGCAAAACCTCCCTCTCTTCTTTGCCTCCCCCGCCCCCACCTTTCCTGTTTGATTATTGCCCAGAGATCACTTTTCTGCATTTATTCAGAAAGAGTTTTACAGTTTGAATTGTCTGAGAATTTAGGGAATACTGGAATACCATTCACTGTGCCCTGCATATTCAGTTGTTGCCTTTGCTGCCCTGGAGTAAGGTTGCAATCTCTTGTTTGGTTTGACCAGTTGGCACAATGGCTTAACCATGGAAAACTTACAGGACCAATGAAATGCTCATCTTACTATCAGTCTGGCTTACCAAAAAGTAAACCAAGGAATAGTGATAAAGCAGTAATCATTAATAATAAAGGACTTCTAATCCTAACTGTATAAATCTTAAAATATACTGTAGTTATTTGTCCTTGGCCTTTCCTGTCTCAGCCTCTTCTTAGATATTTTGTGTAACTATATCTCTGATATTAAATGTCAATGTCATTTTGGTTTATGATCTTCCAACTAACACACCTTCTTAAATTCACCTAACCCTGTTAAATCCTGACTCTTTGAGAGCTGGACTCTGTTCATGTCCCAGATGCTTTTATGGAACAGCTTCCCTTTCAAAGAAGTCAGTCTTTAGATAAGCTGTGTCCTCTGGCTTTTATAATATAGACAGATGCTAACTTATGACTTATTTCTAATTGTTATTTGATTTTTCCCTGTAAGATTTTTGCTAGAGTGATTTAATCAAAACAATCTAACCTTCACACAAAGATTATTTTGCTATGGAATTTACAAAGGTTAAATTAACACATTGCCAAAGCCCTTCCAGGTGAAGAGATTTCATTTAATCTGATTGAAGTGTGATGGAACAGAATGAAAATAAGGACCAACTTCTCAACTTTATTGGAAATGTGGGTTATACTTATACCTCCATTTTTAACAGAAGGAATGATAAAAAAAAAGTATTGTCTCCTAGTCAATGTCAATTTTAGGTAAAGCAGCATAACCATGAACCCAGTAGACTGATTCTGTAAAGTCAGAGATAGTTATTATAATTCACTGAAAATTGGTGGAAAAACAAAGAAAAAGGAGGAGAGATTCCAAGAGGACCCTGTACCTGCTGCCTCCCCCCTCCCCCCAAGAACCAAAACAACAAGTAACATTTTTTGTTTTGTTTTGCTTTGTTTGTGTTTTGTCTTGTGTTGTTTTTGTGGTGCTGGGAATTGAACTTAGGGCCATTCTACCTTGAGCTACACCCCTAGCCCCTTATTTTTTTTTTTTTGAAACAGGGTCTCACTAAGTTGCTAAGGGCCTTGATAAGTTGCTGCGGCTGGCAATGAATCTGCAATCCTCCTGCCTCAGCCTTCCAAGTACTGGAATTACAGTACCAGAATTACTGGAATTACAAGAACACTGAAACTCAGCAAGGGAGAGGCATGAACCCTGTAAGACACAGTGTAGACCTGTACTGGCAGCACAGAGAAAGGAACAGAGTGCATGGGCAATGCCATGCCAGCTCCCTGGCTGGGGTCTGTTACAGGGGAAAGGGTAAGCAGAGAGATGCAGCAGATACCAATGCTGTGTTGCCAGTAATCTTGACTAAAAGAGAGTTTCACAGTTGTTACAAGCCTGGAGCCCAGTTAGGGGTGCTATCTGGAGTCTGCATGGCAGCCTTGCTTCAGAGAAGGAGCTCACATTGTCTCCTCCGAACCCTCAGAGCCCAGGCTGCAATAGGATGGTGCCATTTTGAGAACACAGCCACTGTTGGGAATCCACAGTACCCCAGGGGACAGAAGCCTCTGCACAGCCCCATTCCTGTGGTCTCCACAAACATTCCATCACACTTGCACAAAAGGCTGCAAACTCACAAATCCAATCCTACACAGCTGTGGGACTGGGACCCCAGCACCCAAGCCCTTGCAGTGCCCTGCACTCAGGGAACAGGAGGTCCAGCAGAGCAGGGGGGTTGCACTCAAGGCCTGAGGAAGGTAGGGCTTTTCTCCACTCCTGCAGCCTCCCCCCCCCACTGCCACGTCTTTCCCACTGAAGAGTCTGAGGTCATACTTCCTGAGGTCCCCACCCCTAGCTCCTCTGCTGCCAGGAGCATCAGCACACACTGTGTGAGACCTGGAGAAACGGCTCCCACTGGGCCCTGTTGTCAGCAGTGCTCACACCTACAGGGACTGAGGACTCATCTATCATGGCCCACACTCTGGAAGTGGACCCAAGGAAGGCAAAAGAACATGTCCCTCTCAGTCTGCAACCCCAGCACTGCTACTGCTGTTGCTGGAATCCCCTGCTATCATGGTGCTTGCACTTGTCAGCACTGGGGACGCGCTCCAGACTCCCTCATGCCACCATTGCCTTTGCTAGAGTTCCTCTCCAACAGTGGAGTGTACACAGATGAGTCCTGAGAACAGGTCCACAGTGCCCCATGCCCGCCAGCACTGCCACGCTGTTTGCTGGAGTTCCCTGCACAATGCACACTCTTCCCATCAGCACATGGAGCATTCTCCAGAATATTCCATATGCTAGGGCACAACATAAATCTCAACAAATTCAACAAAATGGAAATCATATCATGTATCTTCTCTGGCCACAAAGAAAGAAAATTGGAAATCAAAAAGAAGAACTTTAAAAATTGTACAAGTACCCGGAAATGGAACAACACACTCTTGAATTCAAATGAGTCAGTGAAGAAATCAAAAGGGAAGTTTTTAGATTATCTCAAAAGAAATGAAAATATAGTAAACCAAAACCTATGGATTCCAGCAAATCAATAACAGGGATTTTATAGCAGTAAGTGTCTAGATCAAAAGAAGAGAAAGCGTTTAGACAGAAAACCTTATAATGGCACCTCAAGGAACTAATAAATCAAGAACAAGTCAAACCCAAAATCAGCAGAAGCAAAAAGTAACAAAGGTGAGAGCAGAAATAAATGAAATAGATTTTTTAAAAAAGCCAGAAGATTAATGAAATGAAGAGTTGATGTTTTGGAAAGAAAAACAAAAATCAAACTTTTGGCAAGGCTAGGCAAGTAGGAAGAGAGAAGACCCAAATAAATAAAATCAAAGGTGAAAAAAAGGAGATCTTACAGCTATATCATAGGATCACAAAGGATCATTAGGGACTGTTATGAACAGCTATATACCAACAAATTGGAAAACCAAAGAGAAAAATATAAAATTCTGGACACCTATAACCTACCAAAATTGAACCATGAGGACATAGAAAACCGGATCAGTACTGGAAGTCCTACTTAGAACACTTAGGTGAGAGAAGGAAATAACAGGCATCCAAATTAAAAAGGAGGAAGTAGCATTATCATGGTTTGCAGATGACATAATCTTATATGCAGAAAACCCTAAAGACTCTACCAAAAAGCTTTTAGAACTGATCAACAAATTTAGTAAATTTTTTATGTTACACTATCAATATACAAGTAATAGCTTCAGTTTTATACACCAATGATGAACTGGCAGAAAAATAAAATAAATAGTAGCCACAAAAATAAAGTATAATAGGTAGAAATAAATTTAACCAAGATGGTAAAAGATTTCTACAATGAAAATTATAAACCATTGATGAAAGAAATTGAAGAGGATATACAAAAGGTGGAAAGACAAACAATACTAATGGTTTTGGAGAATTAATATTGTTAAAATGTCCATACTACCCAAAGGAATCTATAAATTCAGTACAATCCCCTCAAAATACTAAGAACATTCTTCACAGAACTGTAAAAATTTTAAAATTCATATAGAACCATAAAGACTCTGAATTGCCAGACCATTCCTGAACTAATGTGGACATATTATTCCTGACTTAACAATATACCACAAAACTATAGCAATCAAAACAGCATGGCACAAGTATAAAAACAGACACATAAACAGTGTGGAAAAGAAATAATGAAACCACATAGACAATAATTGAATATAATAGAAAACCCAGAAATTAATCCACCTATTTACTCCCAACTCCCAACTAAGTCTTAAGAACATCTATTGGAGAAAGGATTGTCTCTTCAATAAGTAATGCATGTGAAACTGGAAATACATATGCAAAAGAATGAAACTATATTCATGTCTCTCACCTTATACAAGCATCAACTCAAAATGGATCAGATACCTAAAAGTAAGACGCACAACTATGAAACTTCTAGAAAAATAACAAAAAACTTCAAGACATTAGGCAAATTTCTTTTGAATGAGACCCCAAAAGCACAGGCAACAAAAAAAAATAGAGAAATGGGATTATATCAAACTAAGAAGATTCTGCATAGCAAAGGAAACAATAATAGTTAAGAGCCAACCTGCAGAATAGGAGAAAAATGCAAACTATTCATCTGACAAGAGATTAACCTCCAATATATATAAGGAACTCAAGCAATTTAATTGCCAGAAAAAAGCAAGCAACCAACCAAACATGCATTCTGATTTAAAAGTGTAAAATGATCTGAATAGTCAATTCTCAAAAGAAAATATGCAAAAGACTGACAGGTATATGAAAAAATGTTCAATATAATTAATCAGGGAAATTCAAATGAAAACCACAATGAGATATTACCCCAGTTAGACTGGCTATTACCAAAAACAAGAAAAATAACAACTGCTGATGAGAACACAGAGAAAGAAGAACCTGTGCACACTGGTGGTGGTAATATAAATTAGTCCAGTCATTATGGATAACTGTATGGCGATTCCTCCGAAAGCTAAAAATAGAACTACCATATGATCCAGCAATCCCACTACTGGGTAGATATATCCAAAGGAAATGAAGTCGGTTTATGAAATGGACATATATACTTGCCTGTTTATTGGAGCACTATTCACAATAGCCGTGATATGGAATCAGCCTAAATGTACATAGGCATACAAAAAGATAAAGAAAATGTGGAATATTATTCATCCATAAGAAAGAATGAAATCATGTCATTTGTGGCAAAAGGAATGGACTGGAGGTTGTTACATTAAATGAAATAAAACGTGCAGAAAGACAAATACTGCATGTTCTCACTCATTTGAGAAAGTGAAAAATTTGATTACAAGGAAATAGTAGAGGTTACTAGAGGCTGAGGAGGGCTGAGGGGGGCAAGGAGATGGTGGGATGAGTAACAGTTAGAAATGGGGAAGAAGTTCTAGTATTTTAGGGCACAATAGAGTAACTATAATCCATTATATATACCAAATAAACAGAGGAAAAAATTTGAATTCCCTGATCCAAAGAAATGATAATATTTGAGGAGCTGGAAAGAGAAACTTACCTAATTTAATGCAATTCACTAAAGTTATGGTCATAATGACTTGGCTAAAGATTTGTTGAAAATGAGTGTTTGTCATGGTGACGCTTACGTAAACTATCTTGTGTCATAAGAATAATTGGCAGGACCTCTGTGTATTCATAGATATTCACTCAAAGGAGGGCAGTTAAAGAGAAAGCCAGAGAGGTTCCTGCCCTTATGGAAGAAAACATTTCCTTTGTGAACTCCATTTCAGAGCACCAAGACAGTATGTGATCTAGTAGTATGTTTGTTTTTATAGAGACACTGAAATATGTTCTTGCCTAGAGTAAGATAGCTTTAAAATTTTGTAATTATATTAAAATACAGCTTGGGGCTGGGCGTGGTGGCGCACGCTTGTAATCCCAGTACTTGGGAGGCTGAGACTGGAGGATCCGGGTTCGCGGCCAGCCTCAGCTACTTAGTGAGGCCCTCCACAACTTAGTGAGACCCGGTTTCAAAATAAAGAATAAAAAATAGGGCTGGGGGTATAGCTCAGAGGTAGAATGCCACTGGGTTCCATCCCCAGTTCTGCAATAAATAAATAAATACATACATAATAAAAATAAATAAAAATATAGCTTGGGCTGGGGATGTAGCTCAGTGGTAAAGTGCTTGCCTAGTATACACGAGGCCCTGGGTTCAATCCCCATCACTGAAAGAAAACAAAACTATATGTATATATTTAGTTTTGTATATGTAAATGAATACACCTTTTGTATGCTTTCTCTAGAAAATTACTGCCAATAGCATGTTTATCCTCCCGTGTGTGGGGGGAGCTTTTCTGTCTTTCTATTTTCTATGTTCCCTTGGCTTAAAATAAACTTTCATACCCATTCCAAAAAAAAAGCACATTTAGGTTGCCCGTACCCAAATATTTATGTTCTTGTTCCCATTCATTCCCAGTCTGGAGATTGTTCCACATGCTCCAGGGTGGAATGGGAATGCATTTTTCAGTATCCCTAGTATTGGGACTACTAGTTTGGAATATGTAGAGATTTGCTTCAGGTAGCTTACCGATTACTTAGATGTTGTGGTAGGATGAATTAGCAGCCTATTTACATGAGAGAGTTTAATTTCCTAGCAACAGCACCTGCTTAACATGCCTGACATGCTTCAGATTCAGCTCTGCCACTCACTGCTAGCATGTGGCCTTGGTTAAATTACTCTGCCTGTTTTATCATTATATTTTTAAAATATAGTAAAATAAGAGGATCAGCTTCTGGATGAAGATTGAAGTCCCTTCCAATACTGAAAAATCTGTTTCCTTGATTATCCACAAATATATGGGGACAGTAACATTGTTTTGTTTTGTTTTGTTTTGTTTTGTTTTGGTCTTCACTCAAGGTTTTTGGAAAACGTTAAAGTGAAGATAATATTCAAGTTTCTTAAACTGTTGTCTTATATATAATCATTTGGATTAAAATCTATTTATCTTTTTTTGATACTGGGAATTGAACCCAGGGGTGTTCAAGCTATACCCCTAACCCTCTTTTTAATTTTTTTTATTTTGAACCAGGGTCTCTCTAAGTTAAGACCGGCCTTGAACCTGCTATCCTCCTGTCTCAACCTCCCACGTACAGGACTGCAGGTGTGTGCACTGTGCCCAGCTTCATTTATCATTTGATGTTAGTTCTAAATGGCAAATGCTTGAAGTTCTGATAAGCTCCATATTGTAATCAATTCAACAAAATCAGCTTTCTGGAAATACCTGTTTTAACAGCTCCATTATTATATCACCCCACACCTTTCCTAAGTGAGTAATGTGACATCTTACCTAGTCTTGTTCTTCCTATTTTTGCACTGTGAGAATCTTCTGCTAAATGAAGTTAATATGATAAAACTTTCAATGCTTAGAAATCTATTATTATGACCAGTTATTTCTTTTGAACCATTTGACTCAAGGACGTGAAAAATTCCTAAGTGCAATTAACAGAACCAAGAACTCTTTTGATCCAATATGCTACTAATATTTATGAAGTAGTAAAGGACTTATCCATTACCCGTAGCACATTTTGAAACTTCTTTGACCAAAGATATTTTCCCCCAAAAGTTATTCCTCATAGCTGTTTCAAGCAGTTGGAAAATGTTTGAACACATTTTCAAATCTTAAGTATGCTTTCCTCCCTGTCTGGCCAGACACAGATTGTTTCCCCATATGGCAGCTGATTTAACCCCCTACTCCTTTCCCACCAGAAATCCCCCACACTAACTTCAAAAACATCATCTACTTCTTGACCTTTCTATCTGTAGCTCTCCATCTCAGTCTGTCAGTTTGAATAAGCAAGCTAGTTCATGATATCAAAATATTTATGTAAATGGAACCAGTCATAATTTATTGCTTCTAAAATTATTTCATGGGATTGTGGTAGGCACTGTTTTTGCTGAGGCATTGGGGTTAATCTCAGTGGAAATGAGACCTGCACTCTATGTTATTATTGCATATTTTGAGGGGAAAAGATCTCTCTAATCACAGTTTACCTGCTATTTATCAGATTAAGAACTCCTAAAAAAAATAACTGTAATAGTTTGACATCATGCTGTAGATTATGAACCTTCTCTTTCAAGCTTAGCAAAATTGAGATAATTGTTTATGTTTCTCAGGATTTGTAAGATGAGGAATTTCTCAGGAGATAAAACTGAAGGTCTGAAAATCTATACTGAGCTTTCCAGTAGCATACAAAGAGAAAAAGCAAAAGAATAATTGAAGATAAGAAAGAAGTGAGTGAGGAAGGGAGGCAAGGAAGAAAGAGAGCAGATGGGAAAAGATGCAATAGTGTCTGAAAGTCACAGGCCATGTGCAGACTACGTCCCTTTCTGATGCTCTCAAGTTCCTGAGCGTCCAGGTAGAGGATTCACGCAAACAGAGGCCATGTAATATGGCCTCTTATTTAGCAGGCACCTATTTTTTGCCAAACCCTGAAGTAAGTTGGTTACCCATGGCAACTTTAAATTTTCAGCATTCCTTCACAGTGATGGGTGTTACTATTGCTTTTTAAAATAGTCCATAAAAGTTGAATGTATTTCTGGAATACAGTGTGCTACTTTGAGATGTGTATATATTATGCAGTGATCAGATCAAGGTAATAACTATACCATATCCATCACCTCAAATGTCGATTACTTCTTTGCAGTGAGGCCATTACAAATTCCCCCTTCTAGCTATTTTGAAATATACATTACATTATTGTGAACTGCGGTCACCCTACCATTTGATAGAACATCAGAACATTTCTGTCTCATTGTAACTGTACTAACTGACTAACCTCTCCTCACTCTCCTCCCTCCTCCACCCTCCAGTCTCTGGTAGCCACTGTTCTACCCTCCACTTCTATGAGAACAGCTTTCTTAGATTCCACATAGAAGTGACCTCATGTGGTGTGATTATGCCCTGTTTTACAAAGGAACATTCAGGCTGAAAAAGGAAATGAAAGTGACCCAAGTTTACAGAGCTAGAAAGTGCTACAGATGGTATTCAAACCCCTGCCTTGGGGTATAGTATTATATAGAAGTAGAATTATCACTGTCACTATTAGCTCTTTACTATTTGTGAGGCCCCTCCTAAAACCATTACTGCCTTTCCTGTTTGTCATAGAACTATATGAAAAGAACACCCTGCTAAAGAGTATAAATCATTGCACAGCCATAATCATATGAAGTAATTTACTTCCTATTGCATTCATTGGTTTATAGCATATAATTCCATCCTCAAACTGTTTGTTACGAAGAGTTTACGGTCCTAAAATCTTCTTAAACGGGTGCAGAGTTCAGTTATGCTCTGGTTTGCTCTGTGTTTAGATGATGTGAGAATTTACTCTCCTGTAATCAGAGAGGTAATATGTGCTCACTGAACATGCAGGAAGTGTAAGGAAGCCTGATGGCAGAGCAAAAGCATTCACATAACCCCTGCCCTTAGGAAACATCTCAACTTGCCAGAGATACCTGTATTTGTGTGTCAAAATCAAGAAACAAGACCATGTGAAATTCTTTTTTTTTTTTTTTTTTTTTTT
>PVJS01059431.1:0-11520 GCA_004027185.1 Glis glis | reverse complement strand
AGAGAGAGAGAGAGAGACAGGGACAGAGAGCTGAGGCTGGCCGCGAACCCAGATCCTCCGGTCTCTGCTTCCCAAAGTACTGGAATTACAAGCGTGCACCACCACGCCCGGTCAAATATTTCTTTTTTAAAGTTAGATCTTTTTTTTTTTTTTTTTTTTTGCGGTACCAGGGATTGAACCCAGGGGCATTTTACCACCGAGCTACACCCCCGGCCCTATTTTTTATTCTTTATTTTGAAACCGGGTCTCACGAAGTTGCGGAGGGCCTCACTAAGTAGCTGAGGCTGGCCGCGAACCCCAATCCTCTGGTCTCAGCCTCCCAAGTACTGGGATTACAAGCATGCGCCACCACGCCCGGCCTAAAGTTAGATCTTGTGACAAAGATACTCTCTTAAAATTTTTTCTAAGGATATAAATGATAGTTTCTTTTTCCTGTTAGTATGTGTCCTAGTTGCTTTTTGTTGTTGTTAGATTACTTTGTCTTCCTATTTCAGACACTTTCCCCTTGTTTGTCTGTCTCTTCATACATGAAAGTGGAATCCTAAAAAGCTCTGATTGGGTGGAGCATATTATCTGTAAGCTTTACTGTAGGGAGACAGAGCTGGGTTGTTGGTTGGGAAACCCTTAAGGTTAGTAAGTCTTTATTCTTTACTGCTCAGATTCCTTACAGAAACATGTTCCCATCTCCTAACTAATGGGTATAGGCCTGGCTCCCAGAATTCTGGAGCTGGTTGGAAAAGAATACCAGGACTCTTAACATTGGGTACACCCACATTTACTCAATCCCCTGAAGGAACAGCACCAGTAAGTGTGTTTAGTGTGCCCTAAGTTCAAGAGATCCCTCAATTTGTCCTGTCCTGAGAATAAAGTTCTGGTCTTCTGCGTGGACCAGGAGGGCTAATCTTTTTCAATGAACTTTCAATGAGGCTGTTGTCAGCCTCATTTTCACCTGCCCCTCTCCTGCCTTCTAGAGTTATCTGGTGCTGTCAATTTCTGAATCTTTTTGTTTCTTGGCTTTCTGTGTTGCTGGCTCTGGATTCGGCTTTCTCAGGACTGCTAAGTCAGTTACCACTCATCCCTCTGCGACCCAGCTTCCAACACTTTGTTGCTGTTGTCTCCTCTCCCGCTCTCTTTGTCCTTGTGGGTTTATGTCTTTAAAAAAATTCTCTTTAATGTTGTTTTAGTGAGGTTTTGGGAGGGAATGAAAGTAAATGTGGGTATTCGATATTCCATCTTTATTTGGAACCTCTTTATAATTAAGTATCTTTTTTTTTTACTTCTATTTAATATTACAGCATAAACATTTCCCGTGTTCTTCCATGGTCTTTGTAATCAGCTTCTGTAATTGCATAACATTTCCCTGAGTAGGCACCACATTTTACTTCATCACTACCCTATTCTAGATGTTTAGAGTTGTTTGTTTTGGGGGAGGGAACTACTTTTTCCTAGAGGCCGCCTCATTTATTTTCTCCCCTGTTCCCTCTGTCTAGGGAGTGCCTGCTGACCTTCCTCTCCTCTGCACTCAGTCCCTGGTTTCATCCCCTTGAGCCTTGATCACAACATTGCCTTGCCAATCAGTTGTCACACGACCAGTCACCCTGCATGATAATACAGCATTCATCTTCCTGAAACGCCACCTTCCTCACGACCCGTCAGAGGAACCTTAACACCTACAATTCATTTGTGACTGCCATTTGAGACTTTCCTATCACCCATCTACATGAACTCTCCCCATGCCCCACGTCCTCCTCCTGCAGGCCCTGCTCCCTGACCACAGCGGGGCCGCTCCTCCTGCCTTCCAGGTGTGCACGCAGCCACTCTGAACCTGCCCTGCACTAGGCTCCCACCTCTCTTGCCTACTCAGTGTCTTCCTTCAGCTGTAGCTGCCAAGAAGCCACTCCTTTGGAAGTGCTTAGGTCAGTCTTGACTCCCTCCCAAGCAGGCTGGCGATTCTTCCAAGGCCGGGGCCCTTAGACCTCTTCCCCAGGGTTGCTGCCTCAGATTTTCCGCACCCTTCCACAATGTGCTCCGGTCCAGTACCAGGTACACAGTGGGTTCTCACTATGGCTCACAGGGTGGGATGGTGTAAGTGGAGATTGAATGGCAACGTGCAAGTTGTTACCTTGCCCTCGGGGGTCAGCATCCAGATCACAGAGAAGGTCAGCTTGTCGGTCATGGGGTTGAGACTGCACAGCTCCTCGCACAGCATCCTGGGAAGCATAGGGACCACCTGCAAACAGAGGACGGCCATGAATACCTTTCTTCAACCCGCAGGAGTCTGTCCCAGGCTGAAGGCAGCCCAGAGGGCACTGTGGGTGACCAGCTTAGCTCCCAGAGTGAGCGGAAGGCAGAGGAGGCTCTCTTCCCATTAAACTCTGCAGAAAGCCCACTCTGTCCCTGGCTCTTCCAAGAGCCTCTAGTGTCAAGGGATGTGACCCGGAAAGGGGTAAGAGTTGGTAACAGAAGGTAAGAAATACATCGTAGGAATCAAAAACAGCTACATTTTGCTACCTACAGTCAGACCTCTGGATCTCCAGCTTCTGCATTCAAGGACTCAACAGACTGTGAATGGAGACGATTTGTAAAAATTACATCTGTACTAACCATGTACAGCCTTTTTTCTTGTCATTATTCCCTAAACAATATAGCATAACAACTATTTACATATCATTTACATTGTATTTAGGGATTATAAGTAATCAAGAATGGTATAAAGTGTATAGGAGGATGTGTGAAGGTGATATGCAAATACTACATGTATAAAAGGGACTAGAGCATCATTGACTTCTGGTATCTACAGGGGTCCTGGAACCAATCCTCCATGGACAGCGAGGGACAACAATTCTAAAGCGGAAGCTCTACACTCAAGAATGACTTGTAATTTTGTAAATAGCCATTTTGGCTAAACCATATACTAAAGAACCCAAAGACTGAATATAAACTCTTCAGAATCTCATCAAAGTAAAATCAAGCACTTGTTTGATTTAGTAATTGAATATACCACAATTTACCAAATTATATGTTGAACATTAACAAAATAACAAAATGTCACTATGACAAAACAGAGAAGTTCTTCAGTCCAGGCTTCCTAGATGAAAACTGGCCAACAGGTTGCCCACTTTGCAGTTTTTTAAAAGCCTAAATGAGCCGGGCGTGGTGGTGCACGCTTGTAATCCCAGTACTTTGGGAGGCGGAGACCGGAGGATCTGGGTTCGCGGCCAGCCTCAGCTCTCTCTCTCTCTCTCTCTCTCTCTCTCTCTCTCCCTGTTTCTCTCTCTACTTAGTGAGGCCTCTGCAACTTAATGAGACCTGGTTTCAAGATAAAGTATAAAAAATAGGGCCGGGGGTGTAGCGCGGAGGTAGAACGCCCCTGGGTTCAATCCCCAGTACCACAAAAAACAAAACAAAACAAACAAAAAAAAGCCTAAATGATTTCTTTCTCCTTACTGATCTTTCAATCCCACAATAAACTGATTTAATGGCATTGTCTTTAATTAAGATTTCTGTTTTGAACATACTTCAAATGATGATTTATAGCTGTCCCAGAATATTATTTGTTTTCTTTATCATGAAAGGAGTATCTACCTGCAACTCCTGAAGATACTTCACTTTCTCCCTCCTGCTTTCAAAGCTGTTCCCTCTCCCACGTTTTTCCTGATTAATGATAGTACCCCACCCTGCTTCCCAAGTGGAATCAGCATAGCAGCCATTTCCTCCTACTCGATGCGCACTGCTGACCCCGTGCTCATGGACGGAGAAGAGAGAGGCAGAAGGGCTGCTGCTGCACTGGAGGTACATCTAGCTAATTTCTTTATTGGCAAAAACAAAACAAAACAAACCCCAGTGGTTTCTTATTTTGTAGGAAGAATCTGTACCCATACCCTGCTTCAGTACAGTGCATATCTTTGGTATGTTAAAGTAAATTCTTGAACTCATGGCCCATATCAGTAACAAATGATAGTTGTTTGGTCTCCCTCTCCTCCTCCTTTTTTTTTTTTTTTGTGGTACCAGGGATTAAGCCCAGGAGCATACTTCCAAGCTACACCCCCAGCCCTATTATATTTTTTATTTTGAAACAGGGCTTTGTTAAGTTGCTGAGTCTGGCCTTGAAGCTGCAATCCTCTTGTTTCATCCTCCTAAGTACTGGGATAACAGTGGGGGGCCACCACTCCCTGCTTGCTTGGCATTATTCTAAAGGATGCTGTATCTTTAATATCTATGTTAAACCTAATGAGGACCTGAAAAATTCTGGTAACAGCCTTCATGAAATAACTACTTTTGAAATGTTTTCTTGCTCTTGCTTTTGCACCATCAGCTCAGAGGACACTATATCTTCTTTGCTGTTTAATGATGAATATAAAGTGTGATCTAAATATTTAACATTGCCTTGTATGTGTCAGATATTTTATAAAATACTGCGATCTTCACCTTCATTAACATACTGTTTAAATCAACTTACTGAAATGAGTTTCCATATCATACTATTTCATGATTGAATTATAAAGACTTCTTACAAGTTCAGCCTATGGATTGAACTGACCCCCCATTCATATGTTGGAGCCCTAACCACCCATTTGATAGTGTTGGACACAGGGGCTTTAGAAGGTTAACTGAGGGTAAGTGAAATCATGAAGGCGGGGCCTAATCACACACACTTGAGCTCTGCAAGCGGGTGCAGGAGTAAGGCCGTGTGAGGACACAGCCACACGTACGCCAGGAAGAGCTCTCACCAGGAGCCACATTGGCCAGCACCTTGACCTGGGACTTCTAGCCTTCATAACCGGGAAAAATAAATGTGTTTTGAAGCCACCCAGTCTGTGGTCTATTGTTATGGGAGCCTGGGCTAAGACAGACTAAATCAAGTTTGCTGGGTGTTCAAATTTCCTACTCTTCTCTAGGCTCATTATCAGATGATTACACCAAATCTATTTTGGTAAGTGTTCAAGTCAGTATCTTACTTTAAGTCACCAAACTGAGCATTTGATAATGTAACATAATTCCTGACAGCATGTTTTAAGCATTTTTCAAAAGAAAGTCATTGCAACTTGGGTCTGAACCGGATCCTGAAACAGCAAACTAAAATTTACAAACAAACAAAACAACAACAACAACCAAAAAAAGATGGAAAAATTACTGAAATCCAAATAAAGTATGGAATTGGGGTGATGTTCCAATGTCGATTTCTTAGCACTGACAAATGGAGTGTGGTAATGTCAGATGTTAACAACGGGGGTCCTGGGGAGTAGACGGGGCCTCACTGTCCTTTCTTTACCACTTTCCCATAAATCTAAAAGCATTCCAAAATGGGAGGTTATTAAAAGAAAGCCACTACTTTCATTAATTGATCTTGTGCTATACATTTAACTATAAATAAATTTATGCTAATTATTCTTATAAAACCTGATCTGTTTTTATTTCTTTGAGTGTGGGATTAAGATTATTATTTGCCAAAAAAAAAGTGCTTGACCATTAACAAAACAGAACAAGGTCTAAGGACCATTAAGCAGTGCAGGCTCATCAGCAGCCTAGGGCAGGAAAAAGAAGAAAGGCTTGGACACCTGCGACTCCTGGGGTCTAATCCTGGGCCCAGCGCTTTCTGTATGATTTGGGCAAGTTAGTACAATTCTGGGTCTAGCTTTTCTTAGTAGTAAAACAGTATCAAAGATGTTCAATGAAAGCCAGCTAAGGTGTCCCAGGGCCCACATCACCCGGCTCAGCCTTCGGCTCTGACTGTGCCCAGGCGCTCCCTTCCAGTGCACTTCACACCAACCGCACGGGCCTCCCCTCTGCAAGCCCTTTGCCACCCTGCCTGCTCACTGCTGCAGCCCCTGCACATGTGGTCCCCTGTTTCTGGAACACCTTTCTGGATGTTCTGCATCTGGAAAACTTTTGTATATCCTTCCAGATGCGGTTCATCGCCATCTCTAAACAGCTTATTCAGACTCCCCACGGCGGGGAATGCACTGTGTTTTTACGCTCCCCTGTTCCTTCAAAGAGGATGTGGGGCAGTCCCAACCAGTCAGCCACTTACTCCATCCTCTCGGTTCTTCCACGACACTTCCACACCACTGACCACACTACACCCTGATCACTTCTTCCCTCCTCCAGACCACAGGGCCCTCAGGAGCAAGGACCAGTGGGGGTGGATCTCGCCCTGGCCCTCTACCCAGCACCCGGCATGCAGCAGGTGCTCGAAGTGTGCAGATGACTGACTTTCTCCCAGGTAATGAAATGAATTACCTATTTCTTCTATGTTTGCTGCTACTGAATCATATAAAACATCTTATGAAACACCCAGCAGACTTTGATGTAAACATCTTTACATAAACATTTCATAGGCAACTAGCATTTTAAGTATATGGTAAACTGTTTTGGCAAGTGCTCCTAAAAACTGTCAGTACACCCGGTGGCTGCCCAGGTTATCAAAACTGCTCAGCTACTCACACTTGAACGGTCAGATGCCAAAGAACCCAAGCGCTCGTATAAAAGTGAGATGCAAAAACTCCTGGGTAATATAATTATATTTTGTTTTTAAGGGACATCCCTTTTAATGAACTTCTCACCAGATACCGAGGCAGAAATCAGATGGAATTCAGAGAAAACTGTCTTTGTGTCTCTACAGTTTTGTAAATAGGTGGTTAGGCCTCTGTCTTTAAAAGGAGAAAGAATTAAGAGGTTACGATCACACTTGTGGCTTGGCACGTCACAGCCTCTCATAAATCGGGCCTCATCTTGCCGGGCCACTGCAAATGTGCTCTCCCACAACCCCAGGAGCAGCAGGCGTCCCTGTGGAGGAGGGCTGGCGAGGCAGCAGCCGCTCTCCATGAGCCGCTTCCTTAAACACGTGTTCTGTGATGACAGGGAGAGACCAGCCTGGGCCCCAGCACAGCGCATAGGCTACATGAGGCCTGCCTCGGTACCTGGAAAGGCTCCAGCCACAGGAAGAAGCACAGAACACCATGTGTAACTAGAAGAGAGGGCTCTCCGGGAGCCGAGAGACCCCTGGCTGTCTTGAGCGCAGAGCCATTGCTTACGCTCCCACCTCAGAGCCAGTACTACACTGTCTTGTACTTTCAGCCTCTGAAATTGAGCTAAACAACCTCTTTTCTTTATAAGTACCTGGCCAGCTTCAAGCATTTTACTAACAAAACAAACTAATAAAACTTTCTTTTTACTTTTTTTTTTGTAGCACTGGGGATTGAACCCAGAAGCATTCTACCTCTGAGCTACACCCCCAGACCTATTTTATTTTTATTTGGAAACAGGGTCTTGCTAGGTTGATGAGTCTTACTACTTGCTGAGACTGTCCTTGAACCTGCGATCCTCCTGTTTCAGCCTCCCAAGTACTAGGATTACAAGTGTGCGCCACCATGCCCGGCTTTTACTTTTTAAAAATATGGAATGCTTTGCAAATTTGTGTGTTACCCTTGCGCAGGGGCTGTGCTAACCTCTGTATCGTTCCAATCTTAGTACATGTGCTACCGAAACGAGCACCACTTTCCTGATTGTTGTCCAGACTTCTGTTTCTTCTTATTTACTATACACCATGCAATGAAATCTGCAATCCCATTTATATTAGGACATGTTTCCTTCACCTTCTCAATTGATGAGCTGAATTCAGTAACTGGATTTTTGCCTGTCCTGCGGATGAGGGGGTACCAAAACACCTTCAGTGGGGCCAAGAGGTCTTTGGTAAAGTCTGGACCCTCCATGGTCAGTGGCCAGGAGTCACAGGTGGCTGAGAGCTGCTAAGGAGAAGCTGGCCTCTGTAGTCTACCTCCAAGGGGCAAAGATAACTGGAGAGCTAACTTTTCCCATTTCCCTACCCTTTGCCTCTCCCTACTTCTTACCGTGTGGTAGGAATTGCTGGAATCAGGAGGAGACTGTAGTCTGGGTGACTGTGAAATGCTGCTTGTTCAGGATGTTCATTTGGTGCTTGGCTGAAGATACCTAGTATACCAAGTGTTCCTGGGGCCCAGATAGGCACTAAGCATTGGTAGGCTCTCTTAAGCTTCTGTGAGCAGCCGGGTGTGGTGGCACATGCTTGTAATTCCAGTACTTGGGAGACTGAGACAGGAGGATCACAGGTTCGGGCCAGCCTCCCCAACTTAGTGAGGCCCTCTGCAACTTAGTGAGACCCTGTTTAAGGATAAAATACAAAAGAGGGCTGGGGGTGTAGCTCAGAGGTAGAACACCCCTGGGTTCAATCCTCAGCACCAAAAAAAAAAAAAAAAAGATTCTTCTGTGAGCAGACAGCAGAGATCTCCATCTGTTTTGGGGTGGTTACTAGTTACTCAAAGCCTCAGGGCACATGACCGGAGGAAGGACCCTGGTACCGATGACAATGTCTCTACCTCTGGCTTCATTCTCCTACAACCACAGGGTGCCCAACGTGGTCTCCCACCATGATGGAAGGAGACCAGTCACTGTCCTACCTGCCCTCAAGGTAAAGTCCACTTTCTTTGCCTGCCACTCCAGGCCTTGCTCTGTAACTGCACTTCTTGGCTCCCCTACAGCTTGCACCCCAGCAATTCCAAAACACATGTTGCTCCTTGAATGCACTATTTCTAGCATCTGCTTGGAAGGCCCTCTCTATCCACTTCTGTCTGTGTGGAACGCTGTTCAAAACTTGTCCCTTTCAGACACTCTTCCCTCTACCTCCATCATGTAGGCATAACAATTTCCCTCTCCTCTTTCTGCATCCTCACCTTGGGGCTACTTCTGTAGTTGAAGTCATCCCAGTGGGTTGCAAGTGTTGGTCACATGCCTACCTCCGCTGACCTGAGGCAAGACCAACATCCGGCTCATCTTTGTATCCCTGACACTGGCACGCAGCTGGCGCTCAGTAAGTGCTAAGTGGAGGAGGACTGATAGGTACTTCTGGCAGCAGAAAAGGAAAAGAAGGATTCTTCAGGGCAAGGTCCAAAGTTGGGTCAGGGCAGAGCTTAAAAGCTGGCCCTGGAAAAAAGGGACAGGTGACAGGACCCTGACTTTCTAAGCATTCTGGATCAGGACTGGGAGAATTGAGAGAAACTGATCATTTGATCAATATGCCACTGCCCAAGGCCGCTGGGTGGGGGTACCAACAAGACTATAAAATCTTACATTAGCCTCAGAGAACAGAAACATCTGCTAAAGCCACAGCGGGCAGGCTGGCCAAGTTCAGCAGCGGGTTAGCCAGGATAACCCTGTGACCAACAGAAAGGGCCACAGAGGGGAAGAATCAATCACCAGGCGAGGAGGAACAGGAAGGATGAGCAGTGGCATGGGGCCAGATGCCCACAACCCAAGGGGGCGCTCCACTGCCAGGGCCACAGGGGCCTTGCTGTCCCTCTCAGGCCAGGCCTTGGGTGAGTTTTCCTCTTTGCTCTGAGGACTTCGAGGTTTTAACACCAAGGTATACTTGGCTCCCTAGTTGCACGCTGAAACAACTTAAAGGTAATAGATAATTCATTTGCTGGCCAACATCTCTGTTTAAAGAATTTTCTCTTTCATATCAACACTTCCATGAGTTCAGAATCTGATCAACTCTTTGCTACACAGTTTGACATTAACAAAACATCAACACTCGGACAACCTGCTGGTGTCAGAGGGAACATCTTAAAACTGCTTGGACGCTACATGAAGACAGGCTTCCAATCCCAATCTTTGATGTCTATTATAAAGCAGTACCAATAAAATATCGTAGAGATTTATGGGCGAACTTTCATTTGAGCTGTTTCACACCTAAAATAACATGAGTGGTTGGGCCAGTAGGCAGAAAATTTAGGTTTAGGTTTTCTTTTACTTTTAAAACTTAATTCACTTATTTAAAAAATTACTATAAAACTTAAAATTACATTGTATTTCTCCCCCTGAGAAGATAGTTGAGAAACATTAACTGAGCAGATGTCATGTCTTTCTGAGAAGGATGGGCCCACGTTTAGGTAGACAGTTGTCCCCTGTTCTAACAAAACCATCTTTTGTAAAAGAACAAACAAACAAAAAACAAAGCTTTTTAAAATGGGATTTAAAGTCATTATTTAAATTTATCTTTTTACCCTATTGTTAACAAGACTTACCAAATACTTATTACTATGATTCAAAGCTCAACAAAAAAATTTCATTTAAAGTCAGTGAGATGGGATTTGAAACCAAGATTGATTTTTACTGCATATTGTCCTACTCTCTGGGATAACTCCGCAATCCAAGCTTGGATTGTAATTCTGACCATCAGTCATGAATAGGTCAGCGTCTGAATGACAACAGGTCGAAGCCACATTCCCTATAGATGGGAAATCAACCAGAACCCCAGCCCTGCCCCCACCCTCCTTCTCCTGAATGATGAAGTGGGGAAAAACGGTTCTGCCAAATGAGAAAGCAGAGAATCTGGAGGGGAGAGGCAGCTCATCCAGTTTTTAAGAAAACCTTTATAGGCAAAGTAAAGTGAAAACAGCAGAAAAGTTCCTGGACACAGTCCTTTAAGAAACAAAAGCAAGTAGGAAGAAAGGTCAGAGCGGTGGTTGGAAGGCATGAGAATGCACAGCTGCCGCTGTCCAAGGCTGGGGGCCGCGCTGGCTCCTGCCAGGCTGGACGTGGGGCAGGCAGCAGGGGCGCACGGCTCCCCACCTGCAGAGCTCAGCAGGCCCAGGAGAGACCCCAGAACACTGCCAATCACAAAGCCCAAGGAAGAGAGCAGAGGAGGAGACATGCTTAGTTATTTAACCCAGTTTTATTTTTTCATTTTCTGATTTTAAAACAGGATTCACAGTTTTAAAAGGAGAATGCCATGGGGCATGGTGGCACATACCTATAATCCCAGTGACTCAAGAGACTGAGGCAGGAGGGTGGCGAGTTCAAGGCCAGTCTGGGTAACTTAGTGAGCCCCTGTCTCAAAATCAGATAAAAAGGGCTAGGGAAGTAGCTCAGTGGTAGAGTGGCCCTGGGTTCCATCCCTAGTACTGTAAAAATGAATGAATGAATGAATGAATAAATAAATAATTAAGTGAATAAATAAAAAAATAAATAATGCAGCAGCTGGACAAGAGAAGCCACCTGTTTATAGAGGAAGAACCTCTCATTGTATCTAAAATTCTTAAATATTCAAATCTGAACAGCAGAGTTAAACTTTTCTAAACAGGGAGAATGTTTTACATTCATTCACTTGACCTGAATCTTTAAAGTTTAAGAGATTATTTTAAAGATGAAAGTTCAAGAGATTAGTTTTATTTCTCTTTCCATTATAAAAGAGTATTTGTAGATAAAGGCATTCTGGAGTCTCATCTTCCTCTCCTAAGAGGCCCTGGGCCAGGCAAAGGCTGGGTTTGGCGTGCGCCATTTTCAGGCAGGAAGGGTGGATGGCAGGTCTCCAATCTGAGGCCATGTTAAGTGGAATCGATGCACAAGGTCCAAGTTCAAGACAGGGAACCTGGATTCTGATGTGGTTTCTTCGCCTCATAGGCTGGGTATTTATAATAAAAGGGCCAAAGTGGAATGGAGTTTACCCTCATGAAGCTTCCAAATTAAAATATATATATATAT
>PVJS01059430.1:0-11521 GCA_004027185.1 Glis glis | reverse complement strand
TATTTTTTATTCTTTATTTTGAAACAGGCTCTCACTAAGTTTCGGAGGGCCTCACTAAGTAGCTGAGGCTGGCCACAAACCCGAATCCTCTGGTCTCAGCCTCCCAAGTACTGGGATTACAAGCGTGCACCACCACGCCCGGCTAACTATAACTAATTAAAAGGGCATATTGTTGAATGAAGGGTCAGCTGAGGATTGCAGTTGAGAATTAATGAATAGGTACTACAACATCTAACCTTCTTTATATCTTTTTAAATCATACTATATAGTGTGCATATATGTACAATTAGAGCTAGTGGGTACTAGTGGTTTAGTCATAATTTATTAAACTGACATTTATTATTTTCTCATTTCATTTATTTTTATTAATGTTTTAAGTTGGTACATAGTAATTGTGCATATTTATGGGGCACAGTGTGGCATTTCAATACATGTATACAATGCCAAATGATCAGACCAAAGCAATTAGACTTATCTGTCACTTCAGACCTATATCATTTCCTCGTGTTTGGAACATTCACAATTCTATTAGGTATTTTGAAATATTCATTTAATTGTTGTCAACCATGGTTATCCTACCATGCTATAGAACATTAGATGTTATTCCTCTTATCCAATGCACCTGCATACCCATTAACCATCTTCTCTCCATCCCTCCCTCCCCCATGCCTTTCCCAGGCTCTTATAACCACTATTCTATTCTCTCTTTAGATCAACTTTAGCTTGCACACATAAGTGAGAACATGCAGTATTCATTTTTCTGTATCTGTACTTATTTCACTTAACATAATGTTCTGCACTTCCATCCATGTTGTCATCAGCCCTTTAAAGATTCCTCTTCTCAACGCCTCAAGGAAGCAGAGCTTTTTCAAGGACTCAGACTTTGGTGAGAAACCCAGGGGTATCATTAGAGGTTATTCTCCAGTATTATCTTCTGAATATATAAAGAGAAGAAAAAACTCATTGGACCACAAAAAAAAACTTGGTCATTGCCCTTCCCCTACCCCTTTCCTCTCTTTCTCCCTCTTAGCTCTTGAGCCAAGTTGATCTGGGTTGGCTGCCCATCTTTTGGCTCCTACAACACATGATGGACTCACCTCTATCATATTATTTATCATGCTGTCTTATAAATATGTTTACTTATCTTTCCTATACTATACTGTATACATCCTTTGAGGTCAGGAGCTGCATATTTTATTGTCCTATACCCACAACAGATATTTATGAACACCTACCAGATGCCAGGCATTGTGTTAAATCAGGGTGTAATGGAAAGAGTGTGGGCTTTGGACACCGATATACCTGGGGTTGAATCCTCGATCTTCTCTAAGCAATTTAGACTCTTGGAGTCTCAATTCTCTCATTTATATTATAAAATATAGTTCTAGTACTTTTTGCAGGTTTTTGTGAGGATTAAATGTATAGTGCGTGGTACATAGAAGTCACATAATACCTTTGTTTCCTACAACACTGATCAGAATGATTTGTATTATAATTGTATGCATCGTGCCTTCCTCTTTTAGATTGTGAGTTCCTTGAGAACAGGGAGAATCTCATTCATCTTTGTAGGCTTTCGGTCCTAACAGTGCCTGGCATATATTGGGCATTAAGTCAATGATTGCTGAATTAAAAATCCAAAGACAGTACAAAGAGTTTCCGTGTACACAGTTTTCCCTATTTTAATGTCTTGTGTAAGTATGGTATATTTTCCACAATTAATGAACCAATATTGATATATTATTATTAAAGTCTATTCTTTATTCAAATTTTTATTGCTTTTATGTATTTTTTCTAATCTAGGAGACCGCAGTAATTTAGTTGTCATGCCTAAATGCTAAGCTTCTTTTGCCTGTAACTGTTTCTCAGAGTTTCTTTGTTTTGATCTTAGAGGAGTACTGGTCAGGAATTTTGTAGAATGTCCCTCAATTGGGAATGCATCCTAAGATTTTCTCGTGATTTGATTGTGTTTGGGGGAAGAAAGCCACAAAGGTAAAGTGCCATTTTTATCACGTTATATTAAAGGTACATAGTATTGACATGACTTAGCCCTGTTAATGTTAAGGTTAACAACCTGGTTGAGGTACTATGTGTCAGGTTTCTCCAATGCAAAATTGTACTTCTACCTCCTTTCCTTGCTGTACTGTTTGGAAGGAAGTCAATATGCACAACCCATACTTAAACCATGGCTGCTATGCCTCACCTCCTTGAGGGCAGTGTATCTGTATGAAATATTTGGATTCTTCTGCATGGGATATTTCTCCCTCCTCTCTTATTTATTTATTTCCTTTCTTATTTAGTGGACCTGGGGATGGAACCCAAGGGCATTCTACCTCTGAGCTATACCCCCAGCCCTTTTTAAATATTTGTTTTGAAACAGGGTCTCACTAGGTTGCTGAGAGTCACTAAGTTGCTGAGGCTGGTCTCAAACTTGCAATCCTCCTGTCTCAACCTCCCAAGTACTGGGATTACAGGTGTGTACCACCATACTTGGCACCTCCTATTTATTTACTTATTCATCATTTATTTATAGCATCATAAATTCCTAGATATTTATTTTATGCTTTGAAGTAAAAGCCCATAATACTTAATTTTGCTGTTCGAATTACTACAGCTTTGGCCATTGGGAGCTCTTTCTTTGGCTCCAGTACCCTGTTTGAGATAGCCCTATCATTGTGGAAGTTTTCTCATACTGTGAGGTGCTTCAGGCTCGTCTTATATATTTTCTGCCCCAAACCTAGAATAAGCCCTTTATTAGAGGAGACCTCATTCCTTTTATTGGAGAATGGTTTTAGAAACCATGATCTGGGCACTAGGTATTTTTGCTACTGGGATGTTAGTTTAAATTGGTTTGCGGTACTGGGGATTGAACCCAGAGGCATTGTACCTCCAGGCTACACCCCTAGCCCTTTTTTTTTTTTTTACTTTTTATTTGAAACAGTGTCTCACTACGTTGCTGAGGCTGGCCTGGAATCTGTGGCCTTCCTGTCTCAGCCTCCCAAATACTGGGACTATAGATGTGTACCACTATGCCCGGCTAAGAATAAATTTTAAATAATTTCTCAAAGCAGAAGAGCTTTCTACTTCCTCAAGTGAGAGTTTATTTACATGATTTTTGATGCCATGATCTTTCTCCTCTCTAAATAATCAGTCTCGCGACATAGATTTAGTGACTTCAGAGAGCAGGGAAAGGATTGATAACCACCTCTACATACACCCATTCACGCATATATGTCACATGTAGTTCATCCCTGTTTTGTCATTTTTTCCAATCAGGTAAGGGATTTTTCTTAGGTGCCAACAGCTATGTCATTCGACTCTCATTCTGAATGGACAGACACCAAAAAGCTGTTTTATTCTTTGCAATTTTATAACCTATTCTATAATGCAGACTTTCAGAAATCAGTTTTTCAAAGACCATACTAATTTCTTTAGCTTCCCTATTTTTCTTTTTCTTTTTTTCTGGTACTGGGGATTGAACCCAGGCCCTTTCTACCTCTAAGCTACACTACCAGGCTTTTTTTTATTTTTATATGGAAACAGAGTCTCACTAAGTTGCTGAGGATCTCACTAAATTGCCAAGGCTGGCCTTCAACCTGCGATCTTCCTGTCTCAGCCTCCCAAATACTGGGATAAGAGGCATGTGCCAATGCACTCAGCTTCCCTATTTTTTTAGGAAATGTGTTTTAGCTAACTATCAAAATTGAACCCAGGGGCAGTCTACATATGTGCTACACCCTCAACCCTTTTTATTTTTCATTTTATAACAAGGTCTCACTAAGTGGCTGAGGATCTCGCTAAGCTGCTGAGGCTGGTCTTGAACCTGTGATCCTCCTGTCTCAGCCTCTCAAGTCCTGGGATTACAGGTGTGCACACCACACCAGGCTCTTCTTTCTTTCATACTTACTTGAAATATTTATACATGCAAATTTAAGACTTAGATGTTATTTGTCAAACAATTACAATATGCATAGCATTTATAGTCTATCTTTTGTTATTTGACACTGAATATACCATGTTGTGAGACAATTCTCCATGGGTCTCTTTGGTTTGTGCATGTCTTGCAAGCGAAGCGCTGACTTCCCTTTGTGCTGTACTATCTTTTCAAGGATGTTTATGTAGGGAGCAGCCTGGAAGACAGAGAAAGTGTCTCTCTCGCATAGGAGCAAAAGGTAATTTGCTCACAGCCTTGGAGGGTAGATATACTGTTTTCCTCTGGAGCAAAAGACAGGCATGTTTACTTCCAATTATAAAAGATTTGTGTTGCATATGCTGAGATTTCCTTCTTTTTTATTTTTAGTGCAACCCTATTCCTGTCACTCTGTAGGAACTGAGGCTGAAGAAACCAACACAAAGTGCTGATATTCTGACTACTGCTTTTGCCTTAGTAATAAACAGTCTTTTCTTTCAGCCCCAGGAATCCCACATTGTCTACTAGCATACATTTAGTGGCAAACTAAAGTGCATAGTTCTTCACCATTCTTGACAGTTTTAGTGATGGAGTGGCAATGACAAGTTGTTTAGAAGAAGAAGGATAAGAGTCTATCGGTTGATTAATGGGATTCAGGGAAAGTCCATGTGAATCAGTGGCAACCTGTTTACCAAATTGTATGCCAACTGGGCAATAAATGGTCTTCCATTTTATTTCCTGTTAATGAAAATTTGGAGACGTGGTTGCAGGCTGAGAATTGAGAGGGATGTTCAAAGACATCTTCCTGAATGGTGCTCTGTTGCTAAGTCTCCTACAAAGGGGGATGTTTTCACCAATCTGGTGGTTACTCTAAGGTCCACCCTGCTGAAACAACTAGCATTAAGATTCAGCCTGGATGGGCAGAAGTCCTTGCCTTTTTCAGACAACAGTTACACGACCACTGTATGCATAAACCAGGTGAATTTTTTAAAACTTTGCTTCATTTAGGGGATGGGGTTTGTGACAAGCATAAAGTTTGTTAAGGAAAAATAGCAATAGCTGGGTCTTCTTACAGAACAATCCTTCCTTCATTTTATCATGTCCACTTTAGGTCCTGGCTGCTCTTAAGAGAGCTTAAGTATAGCCAGACACAGTGGTGCCCACCTGTAATCCCAGTACTTGGGAGGATGAGACAGGAGGATAGCAGATTCAAGGACAGCCTCAGCAACTTAGTGAGGCCCTCAGCAACTTAGCTATACCCAGTTTCAAAATAAAAAATAAAATAGGGCTGGGGGTGTGGCTCAGAGATAAAACACCCCTGGGTTCAATACCAGTTCCGGAGAAAGAGAGAGAGAGAGAGAGAGAGAGAGAGAGAGAGAGAGAGAGAGAAGAGAGGAGAGAGCTTAGGCACTCTTGGAGAGATTTCCTTGAGACAAACTCCCATGGACAACCATAAAGAAGCATTTAATGGTGTTCAGGTTCCTACTGGTCTAGGTTGGGTTTATGATACTGATGAGGGTGACCCACTGGAGAATAAGAAACTGATCCAAAGGAATCTAGATAAATTTTTGCCCTCAACCCTGTTGTCCTATAAAACTCCTCCAGCTCTAACACTGAAACTGGCCCAAAACTTAGAAGCTGTTATTGTTTTATTCTAGGGGTTGAACCTAGGGGGCATTCTACCTCTGTGTTACACCCCCAGCCCTTTTTATTTTTATTTTGAAACAGGGCCTCGCTAAAATGCTGAAGCTGGCCTTGAACCTGTGATCCTCCTGTCTCAACCTCCCAAATACAGGGATTACAAATGTGCGCCACCACACCCAGTTTAGGAGCTGTTTTGACAGTGGTGCTGCAGATGCCCCGGATTAAAGTGGACTACTTAAAATAACTTACTGCTATGCAAGTGAAGCCTGAGTCAGCAAGAGGATGTAAACCTCACAGTCCCAGCCAGAAAGCTATGTGGTTGTGGTTGTGGTTGTGGCTGTGGCTGCTGAGTCCCTGGGTTCTTAAGGCTGAAATAATGGTGTCACCTGTGAGGACCTTGCCACTCAAGACAGAGCATTAGACAAGCTGAAAACATTGGAAGTTCATTTGGTTGAGTCATGCCTGCTCCGTGCCAGTAAGAACTGAAAGTGCATGTGAAGCCTTGTTTAACAGCACAGAGCTTCTCTCTGCTTCCATCTCCCCTGATCCTTCCCCATACACCCCAATCGCAGCTGTTTTACAGATAAAAACAGAAGTATGACTGATCGCAAGGGAGATAAAAGACCATACACATTCATACAATTATGTTTTGGAATTTGGGGGAGGAGAGGGGCTCAAATTTTAGTAGTCCTATTGGAGATGCTTGTTCAAGTCACTATATTGTTGGAACCTGTAGAAGGAAAAGGCTCCCAAATAGGATGAATGGGACTTTTTGGGCCAATTCAACATACTGTGATTGTTGCTTCTATACCTGAATGTATAGTAAGAATTAATGTGCTATATGTTTGTACTTTGCTATTTCATAAGTGGAGATTGTCTTAATTGGGAAGAGCCACAGGTAGAGACTTGCTAGTGAGACACATTAATTGTTTTCCTCTCTGCTCCCCCCACCCAGTGTAGTCCAACATTATAGAATTCCAGGAGGAAAAAGATAAATTGCCTTGATTAAGACTTAAAGGTAGCAGAGGTAGTAAGAGAAAAATTTTCAATATGACAGTCTTGTATGGTCAATGGAAAAGACTAACAGGAGCTGGAAGTTTTCAGTAAATTATCTCCATCAGATTTAGGTTTTGCTCCCATATCTCTGGGTGCTTTAGACATTGTAACTGAATCCATTACACAGAATGATGGTACTTGGTATGCTGTCTTGGACATTGCCAATGACTTACTTGCCATACTAGTGGTACTGAGAATCCAGATAAGTTTGCATTCATATAGGAGTACTCTTCCAAGGACACCTGAACTTCCCTGCCATTTTCCACCAGTGAGTGGGTCAGGACTTAGCGTGAGCGCCTCTACCCTCTCATGCCCATATCTTTCATATTATAGATGTCCCATTGATTGCCAAGTCAGAAGCCTACGTCCCAAGAGCCCTAACTGTGATGTTATCACTGATAAATCCCAACAGAATTCAGGGGTCTACTTATCTAATAAAGTTTCTTGAGACAATGTAGGCAGATTCACAACGTTTAATTCTCTGGCAGTCAAAGAAAAGCTGTTTTTCCTTAGTGCATGGGCATCAAAGAGAAAACCTTCCTAGACTCTTTGATATTAGAGACAATATGTGTCTTGTTTGGGTATTCTTCTTGGTTCTTAATATCAGCTAACCCACAAATCAGAATCCTTTGAGTGGAGCTCAAACCAATAGGTTGAATTAGAATCTGACCAGGAAACTACAGCATGCTCTCTACATTTGGGCCCCTACAATCCTAATGACCCTTTAGAGCTGCAAGTTTCTGTGACTGATAAGTCTCCCAATCAGACTTTCTGGTAAAAGGAGATAACTTCTACCTGGAGGCACCCCCTGGGATTTGGATTCATTGTTTTCCTGATGCAGCTTCCAGATACACCCCTTTTGAAAAGTAGATATTAGCTTGCTATTGGGCTCTAGTCAAAATTGAACACATGACCCAAAGAGATCTTGTGATTCTCCAGTCTGTTATTCCCATTTTAGGGTGATTCAACTTAGACTCAATGACTAATAAGGTGGAAAAGACCCAACAAGCCTCACTTTCTTTTTTGGTACCAGGGATTAAATCCAGGGGAATTCTACCTCTGAGCTACACTTCCAACACTTTATATTTTTTTATTTTGAAACAGAGTCTCACTGTGTTGCTAAGGCTGGCCTACAACCTGTGATCCTCCTGTCTCATCCTTTCAAGTACAGGTGTGTGCCACCACGCTGGATTTAAGCCTCAATTTTCAAATAGAAAAGGTCTATTCAAGAACACAGCCAGCCTGTCCCCAGTAGCATCATGGCTTTACATGGAAGAGTGGTAGCTGTCCCTGTGAAGAAACACTTATCCCCTGCTCTACCATCTAAAGGAAAGTCACTGGCTCAATAGAACTTTCAGTTTATATAGTTTCTCCGTATTCCTGGGCCTGGTTCATTGATACTTAAGCTACTCTGAAACCAATGGTGTCCACTGGTCTGTAACAACTGTTCAACCTCAGCTCTTGTTACATAGAACCAAAAATAGACATGGTCGCTCTACTCAGAGGACAGAACTCATGGTCATTCTTACATATCTGGACAATGTTCTTCTCTTGCCAATGGCCTACCTATCTGGGTTGCCACTTGGAAAACTAGAGACAGGCACATTAAAGACTTCCTTTTTTTGAGGCTGCAAATTGGAAAGCAGTTGTGGCTTATTACCAAACTGCCAGAGTCACACCTGTAGAAGCCATGTAAAGGCCTATTCTCTAATGAGACTGACTGGAATCCAGGTGCTATTTAAGTCTGCACTGGCCACATTGTCACCAATACTGCTGCATCACATGCACCCATCAGAGACTGGGCACAAAGTAAAAGATTTTATATTTCATGTGTGTGTGTGTGAGGGGGGGTGTATGTGTATGTGTTTCCAGATTGAGCCCGGGGCCTTCTACCTCTGAGCTACACCCTTAGCCCTTTTTGTTTTAATTTTGAAGTAGGCTCTCATTAAGTTACCATGTACTGGCCTCAGATTTGCAATCTTCCTGTCTCAGCCTCCTAAGTAGTGAGATCATAGGTGTGCATCACCACACCTGGCTAGGACTTTATGTTTCTGATGCAAAGGCCACCACTGTCTGCCAGACTTGGGATCCCTGCTAAAAGTTGACCTAGTTGTCTCATGGTGGGGGAAGACACACAGTTTAGGGCCCTGCCCACTTCTGGGAGATGAGTTGCATCAAACTTCTGACCCTACTTAGAAGTAGTCAGTGATAACGCACCTCTACTAACACTTTTCCACATTGTGATATTGCTGTCTTAGTCCAGTCAGCTACCTCCAGCCAGACTATTGTGGTCTTCAAAAAGAATCTTGACATTCCAGACCATTTCACTCTAATAATAATTTAATTTTTTTGGCAAACACTCGACAACGTGTTTATAACTAAGGTAGTCAATGGACCTTCCACTCTTCCTAGCACCCACAGGCATCTGATACTATTAAACATTGGAGCAACCTCCTCAAAAATTGAAGTTACATTGTGTGTATATACCACATTTTCTTTATCCATTCATCTGTTCTTAGACACCTAAGTTGGTTCCATAATTTGGCTATTGTGAATTGTGCTGCAATAAACAAGGGTATAAATATATCAGCCATACAGAAGAACAAAATTATGTCATTTGCAGGAAAATAGATGGAACCAGAGAAAATTATGCCAAGTGAGATTGGCCAGTATTAGAAAGTCAAGAGTCATATGTTTTCTTTTATATTTGAAATCTAGAGACAAAATGGAAAACAAAAGGGACTTCAGACAAATGAGGAGAGGGACCAGTAGAATAGTGGAAGGGGACTGGGTGAGGAATGTAGGGAGGGGAAATGGGAGGATTGAGTAAGAAAACCATTCAAATAATGTTATTTCCATATATGAAGGTATCACTACCAATCTTATTAACATGTACAGGGAGGGAGGAGAGTGAGGTGGGATGGGATGCAGAGGGAAATACACCAATTGCTGTGTGCATGTATGTTTGTATCACTTTGAACCTATAAAGTATAATTACAATGTACCAATAAAAATATAAAAACTGATTTGAAAGGTTTCCAACTTTACTTTCCATACCTCTTCCTGGTTTACATACTTTTTTTGGTGGTACTGGGGATTGAACCTAGGGGCATTCTACCTCAGAGTTACACCTCCAGCCCTATTTTTTATTCTTTACTTTGAAACAGGGTCTCACTAAGTTGCAGAGGGCCTCACTAAGCAGCTGAGGCTGGCCGCGAACCTGGATCCTCCGGTCTCAGCCTCCCAAGTACTGGGATTACAAGCATGCACCACCACGTCCGGCTCTGGTTTACATACTTTAATAAGACATTTTGGTAGGTGGATGTCCCCAGAAAGGGATCATCTCCTTTTGGCCACTTCCTGGATAATGATAGGAACGTAAGGAGTAGGGGATCATATATACATCTATTTTGGAAACTCAGGATTCTGCCTTGACCATTCTGGGCATGATGCTTCCTTATTCATCCTGAAGACAAACCCAGACCAGTCTTACTGGTGCAACTTTCAGGCTGTAGTCTGGGAAAAGGGTGTAGCTTGGGTCTAGGGGACTCAAACTTAATTCTGGGTCAGTCATCAGAGCCTGCTGTTGGATTGGCATGGCCCTAGCTCATAAAGATAAGGACCACCTTATCTTTAAGTTGGCTACACTGCTTGGCAAGTCCTATATTTTATCTTATGCAGGGAAAAGAGTGAAACACAAAGGGGCTCTGCAAGTTTGATAAAAACATATCCTTAAGCTGGTTATGGAAGCGCCCTCCTGTAATCCCAGTACTTCAGAGGCTGAGACAGGAGGATCGCAGGTTTGAGGCCAGCCTCTGCAACTTAGCAAGACCCTCAGCAACTTAATGAGACCCTGTTTCAAAGTAAAAAATAAAATAGGGCTGGAGATACAGCTCAGAGGTAGAATGCACCTATATTCCATCCCCAGTACCACAAAACAATCCTTCATGCCCCTATCCTTCTTGCACCTGACCCTTCCAAGGAAAAGGCCTAAGTACAAGTAGGGGATGATTAGACAAATAGTGAAGTTATAGTTACTGGAATGGGACAACCTATTTTGTGGTGGTGAAGGGAAAATAACAACCCCTGCCTGGAGAGAATGACTGGTAGGTACAAGGGAAGGAGGGACGTTAATGATCTTTGTTTTTCGGAACCATGTCTGGAGCCTAGCTCATGAAGGAAAATGCCCTGGTTTGAGTCTCCCAAACTATTTCAAACAACCTAAATGTAACTGACTTCTAGGTCTGTCATCCTCTGACAGATAGTCTGACAACTATTCAATCATGACCACCCTTAATCTTACTGAGAAGTCTATCAGAAATAGTGGAGGATACAGCTCCTGTACCTCCCACACAAACACCTTTAAACATCTCTGAATGTATTCCATACTCTTATACTCAGTCATTCTTTGGGGCATACAAATGCTACCTGGCTGGTGACATATAAAAACAGGAAGCTAGGCGTGGTGGTGCATGTCTGTAATCCCAGTACTTGGGAGGCTAAGACAGGAGAATCGCAGATTCGAGGCCAGCTTCATCAGTTTAGCGAGACCCTGTTTCAAAAATAAAAATAAAAAGGGCTGGGAGTGTAGCTTGGAGGTAGGATGCCCCTGGGCTCAATCTCTAGTACTGAAGAAAAACAAATAAACAAACAGGAAAAGTTGGACTACCCTAAGGAAGACCCTCCAAAAATAAGAACTACACTAAATTATTCAAACTGAATTAGGAGTCCTAAGGTTTACCAGCTAGTCAGGAGATAATGTTGGAGACACTGTCAACCTGTGCCCCTAACTGAAGTAGGTTTCATTTGGGGGTATAATTATTATTTTTTTTTGCGGTACCGGGGATTGAACCCAGGGGCGTTCTACCTCCGTGCTACACCCCCGGCCCTATTTTTTTATACTTTATTTTGAAA